>BHFT01032897.1:27224-68138 GCA_004320025.1 Laticauda laticaudata | reverse complement strand
TAAAGTTGTAGCAATGTTTCAGCAGAATCTCATCTGCCATCATCAGGCTTCTGTATTGAGTTTGTATGTGGGTATATACACACACACACCTGTGCCTAGTTTCTTAGAAGTTCCTGTTAATTTTAGTGGACTTACTTCTTGCCAAGTGTAAAGTCTCTCTAAACCTCCCCCACTACCAGTACTAAGATCAGACTATGCAAAAACCACAGGCTCCTGATGAGGAGGCAGACTGCACAGACATTCTGCCTTCTCATGCCATTTTTAAAATATACAGTATATTTCAGCTTGGATCTGGGGCTAGCAAATTTCCTTCCTTCCTTCCTTCCTTCCTTCCTTCCTTCCTTCCTTCCTTCCTTCCTTCCTTCCTTTCTTCCTTCCTTCCTNCTTCCTTCCTTCCTTCCTTCCTTCCTTCCTTCCTTCCTTTCTTCCTTCCTTCCTTCCTTCCTTGCTTCCATTCCTAAAATGCCTTCCTTCAGGCATTAAGAACCACCTCTCTGAAAAATGACACTACTCAGCCAAAATCAATGTCAGTACATCTGTTCAGTTTGGGTGACATTTCTAACTTGTCTAGACTGTTATGCTTGGCTGTTTCAGATAAAAGTCTCTGTATTTTGAATGTGTTATGAAATCTAGGCAGCTGCGCTTTCAAGATTAAAAGTTGCTTGCATCCTTTAAGACATCCTTCACACAAAACAGCTTCTATATTGGAATCCCTATGTATTGCACTTAGCCCTAACAATGCCATAAATGCATACTTTCCCCATCCCTATGAATTACTGGAAGGGTGGCAGAGAACTTACTTTCATTGAAGTGACTTTAAATATACAGCTGTATGTATTTCCTAGGGCTCGAAGAAATAATTGAACATTTTTATAAGGAAGCTGGAATGCAGTGTTTCAAATCATATGAGGTTTCCCCCCCAAAGCACCCCTTTTATGTGCGTACAGCTTAGTAAATAGTAATTTTTCTTTGTCAGAGGACCTGCCTTTCCACAGTGATATGAAAGAAAACATGTGTTTATCTGCTTATTAGGAATGTGACTTGACAGATGTAAAAACGTTATAAACTAATGTTGAGGGTTTTGTTTAATAGCAAAGGCACACTTTATATTCCTATAAGGAATGCATATACCCAAGAATATAGCCAATACTGTAGGAAAACAAAATTAGGATGAATGCATGTTCTAGGACACAATATCATGAATGCAGTGAAGGACCAGCTTTGATTTACAATACTGAAACACCAACTAATCATTTTAAATAGAAAGAACAGCAGCTACAGGGCTTTGACCCCTGGTTTTTTTCACTGCGGAATCTCTATGGAATTTAGCAGATTGACTCTTATTGCTTCTAATTCTGAATTGGAAAGGAAGATAATTTTGTTACTTCTCCCTGAAAGGCCTGGTTCTTTCAACAATTAATGTCAAGCAAATTGAGTGTGTAAATCAGGAATATCCTAGAGGAAGATATAGGAGCTACAGCATTAGCACAAGAAAGCAAAATATGGTTGTTTCTTCTCCTGGGCTACTGACTTTTTTGGCACCTCCTAAATCATTGGGATTTGTGCACATATATAATTCCATTATTTAGCACCAGAATGTGCAGTCAAATCTTTAAAATAAGTTCAGCATATGGGTATGTGTGTTATACTCATATATCTGCATGTGCACATGAAATAATATGAAGTACACTATACAATATTCATGCTTTTTGCACATGTTTAATGGAAAAGGAATATCAACCGACGCTGGTTTTTTTTATGTTCAAGCTTCTCTAAAAATGACTTGAAAGATTGGGCAGATTGTCAGGGCATATTCATCAGAGACAATCCTCTTCTCTAAAGGCCCTGTCACATTGGCCGACGGATGCAAAACGTTTGTAAAAAGGACACAGCGGACGAGGAAATGTTCCATCCATTGTTATCCGTCGCGTCTCAAAAGTGCCCCGAATTGCATAAGCAGAGTGGACACAACGAAAGGAACGGACGCGGTAGGAATGTAGAGGGATAAAAGTGTTGCTCATGGAAGCTAGCGAATGGAACAGATGGGGAGCGGATGGAAATCCAGGGTTCGGGGATCACAGCAAAGGATGCGCATTCGGAAAGAGCGATGCAGAGCGATGAAGCGGATAGAGTGGAAGCTTGCGGAAGCCTAGCGATGCCTACGGATGCACAGCGTTCTACTGGCATGGCGGGGAGGATCATTGCGTCAGCCCCGAGGATATAAGGGACCAGATCGCAAGCAGTCACCACTGCAAGAAAGACCTGCCCAGACACAGCTCCAGAAAGCTCAGCCAGCCACAACCAACAACGCCACAACTGGAAAAGAAACCTCAGTCATTGCGCCAGCCCTGCAAGAGGACCAGGGCCACGGTTTTTATCCAACAGCCTGGCCCTGATCGCTTCTGCTGGCTTCTGCTCTCGCGCTCGCTCTTCTGGTGATGGAGCTTTTCTAGTGCTGCTCCTGTGCTGGGCTTTCTGCTGGGGCTCTCTGCGTCACTGCTCATAGTGCTGGGCTTCTGCTGGGGCTACTCTGTGCTGGCACTGTCCTTGCCTGCTGGTCCTGCTGTGCTTCCTGTCCTGCTGGTCTGCTGTCCTCCTGGCTGCTGCGGCGCTGGTGTTAACGCTTGCTGCTGATCCTGGTCCTGTCTGGCCAGTGGCAGCTGGTGGCTTACTCGCTGTGGTCTCCTGGTCATGCTGGTGCTTCTGCTGTCTGCTGGCTACTGGTCCTGCTTTTTGCTGCAACTGGTGTTCTTGCTGCTGTGCTGGTGTGGGTGGTGTGTGGAGTGAGGGAGGCCCTACAACTCGAAGGGCCGGCGCTCTGGATGAGGGGGCCAAAGGCCGTGCCAGAGAGGAGAGCAGGACGGCGGTAAAAGGAAGATGGGGCAGACACGCAATGTGGAAGAAGAGAGGGTGAGGAGGAGGTGGCTTCGGAGGGATGGGCTAGAGAATGAGTATCTATGGAAGGGACACAGGGTCTATGTGCGAGGTGGACTACCAAAAGAAGCAGGTGCTTGGAGGAGAGAGGGGGGAGAGCCTGGGGTTAGCACGTTGTGGATGGATGCTGCGCTTGGGGGTGATGGAGCACATGCACACTGGTGAGCGGGAAGTCTGCATCGGTGTAAGAAAAGTCTGGCAGGGCCGGCAGTCAAGTCGGTGATGGACCGAGAAGCCGTTACGTGGTGTGCAAGTGCGGAGCTTGCTTTGAGGTGAGATCGCGCTCGAGGTGAAGGGCGAACCGGCGCTCTCGACGTACCGGCTCTCTCAGGCAGCCGCTGAGAGCCATCCTTTCTGAGAAGAGTCAGTCGTGCCTGGGTGTAGGGCAGTATGCTGTGGAGGCGGTGCCACGACGGAACCCCCGGCGCCGGAGCAGCTTGTCTACTACGGGGCATGTGGAGAGTGGGCGGGTGATGGACCACCTGACAGGGCAGGGTGGGAATCTGGAGAGGAAGGCACGGTTTCGAGGCCACAGCAAAGCCCGCAGTACCGTCCAGCTCGCACCGTCCAAGGTGTGAGAAGGCAGAGAGGCATTACTCGGCAGGCGAGGAAGCAGCATGGTTCGCTGCTGGAGGATCAGGATAGGCGATCAGGATAGGGCAGCGGTAGAGTCTACGGTCTCAGGCTGGTAGAGTTTGAGGCGAGTCCATCCTCGCAACGTGCGCCCTGTCTCGAACTACGGGCGAATTAAGAAGCCCTCGAGGAAAGTCGGAGACTACACTATCGTGGGTGGTGAAGGGCAGGATGACGGATGCTGCTTGCACGAGCCTCCAGACCGAAAGTGGAACTCTGCCCACCCGTGACAGGCGTCTCCTCCACGGCCGCAGTGTAAGGTGGAATGCCCGGGGGCAAGGCTTCCCAAGGCCTCACCGGGTACAGCTAGCAGAATTACAGAGGAGGCTCCAGGGCGAGCAGCATGCAGGCCTCACGAGTGCAGGGCACAGGGTAAGCCAGATGTCCGGGACGGTCGGACGATGGCAACTGGATGGGGCGGGGGTACGATGATGATTCACTTTTTTTTTGTTTTTTTTTTGTATTGCTACTTTTTTTTTTTTTTTTGTTTTTTTTGCTTTTATTTTTTTTTTGTATTTCTTTTTTTTTTTTTTTACTCTTATTCTTCCTTTTTTTTTTTTTTTTTTTTTTTTTTTTTTTTTTTTTTTTTTTTTTTTTTTTTTTTTTTTTTTTTTTTTGTTTTTTTTTTTTTTTTTTTTTTTTTTTTTTTTTTTGTTTTTTTTTTTTTTTTTTTTTTTTTTTTTTTTTTTTTTTTTTTTTTTTTTTTTTTTTTTTTTTTTTTTTTTTTTTTTTTTTTTTTTTTTTTTTTTTTTTTTTTTTTTTTTTTTTTTTTTTTTTTTTTTTTTTTTTTTTTTTTTTTTTTTTTTTGTTTTTCTTTTTTTTTATACTTCATTTTTTGTTTTTCTTTCCTGATGTTCCTTATTTCTCTGGCACTAGTATGCCACCTCAGGCACAGATTCACCACTTCAATGCCCACGCCACTGCCACCTCCGCTCAGCTGCCAGCAGACTCCCATACATGCTCTTTCCTCCCCCACAGCCAAGCCGGCCTCAGAACTTGTATCGGTATTGGGGCTGACACCCATGTCATGGAGGAAGGGGCTCTCAACATCACGGCTGAGCCAGCTGTCTGAGACTTCTCCACACACCGTCCCGTTGTCGCTCGGGGCCAGGCACCCAATGGTGACTCAGACCAGCACTCAGCAGCAGCCACTCCATAGCACCTGACCCTTCACCCTGAGCACGCCACCAGAGTGACTGAGAAGTGCCAGAGACTGGGTGGCTATCTGTTGACTTTATTTTTGCTTTGGACACTTGACTTGGGTCATTTTTCTTTCACAGCTGCATTAATAAAGATTATCTTTGCTTCACACACTGCTTCATTTATTTGTAATAATCTGTGAAACTTTAGAATGTTAAGCTTGCAGCTTGTGGGATGTGGTTAATTAGCATATGCAGTCTTTGGAGGTAATAGCGTGGGATGGGCAGGGATACCTTTGGGATGGGTAGTAGTTGTGGGATGGGCAGGGATACTTTTGGATGGGTAACTAGTGTGGGAGCTAGGGAAATTGGGATGAGTACTATACTGTGGGATGGCAGAGATACCTTTGGGATAGGTAAGGAAGCTGTGGATAGATAAACTCCAGTGCAATCAAGTGGACTGTATGTCCCTCCAGTGTGCACACTTTGGCCTTTATTATCAATAATAATGTAATCATTGATCCACATTTCAACATAACACACTCTTATTAAATGCCCTTTCATTGTAGGCCCCAACATACATGGACAATCTATCAATATTATGCGACAGGCTCAAAGAAGCATCCATTAATCATCTACTCTTCTATCTTGCCACTCCACTGCTCCAGCTGGGGATCCACAGTGTTTCAGAGGTTGCGTGCTCTTCCTCACGTGAAGCTCTGTTGGGGCCTTGCACATCCAAGTGTCTACCAGGTTTGCCCTTGCCTCATTCCCCAGGCTCCATGTCCCATTGCTTGTGGGGTCCACGAGCCTGTTCTGCAACACTGCGGTAGCGGGTGCACATGAGATTTGTGCAGGTATGCAGCAAGCTTCACGATGTTCCTCACGGTCTCTGTGGTGATTCTGCTGGTGGAGAAGTACTGGAACCTGTTGCCAGGTTGCCAAAGCTTCTCCACCCAGCCTCTCCTGAAGCCTGTAGTTGAAGATCCTCTCTTCACGGTGAGGCATCTGAAGTGTAGGCTTCATGAGGTAGTTTGAGGAGCAAGGCGTCACGCATATGATAGTAGGCACATCTTGCGTTCGTTGGGCAGGGGTCTGGATCTGGAAGCCCATGAGAGGTTGCGTTCCAGCCCTTGAGGTCACTGGCATTGTATACTGGGCATCTGAAGATGAGCCATTGCCTGAAGCATCGATGTCCATGAACTTGTAGTCAATAGACCATGGCGAAAGAGTATGTGCTGAAGAAGCCTTGTAGTTGAAAAGTGGACCCGCACTGGCTGGAGCTTTGCAGGCCACGTGCTTGCCATTATGGATTCCAACAGTGGGGGGAATTCCACTTCTGATACCACTGCTCTGCAACTTTCTTCCATCCTCTCTCAGTGGAGGGGCACTGGAGGAGCTCCTCCAGGTATTCTTCGATGATGGCCTGCACCACTTCTCTGACCAAATGCTGATGGGTTGTGTGCACCCTCCAGCTGTATGCATGCTCCTGTAGTGGTCCCTGAGGCCAGGTAGCGCAGAGTTCAGTGCCACTTGAGTCCAGTCCAGGCTGGCTGGAAGTTGGTATCAGCTTGGTCAACCTGGGTGTCAGGCGCTGCACAAGTTCGTCAAACATGCTGAAGGCATCCTCATGAAGTTCTGGAATGCACGGGGTCTTTGTTCTCAGCTCCACATCAGTTGTTGTACAGTCCATACTCTGCTTCTCCCGATCCATCTTCGGACAACCAAACTTCTTGGCTGCCTCCTTTTCTTCGCATAGAACAGATGAAAGAGCCTGTTGAACGCTTCGCACTGTTGCAGAATGATGGGGCTACCAAAAGGAGTGTGTTACGATCCATGGTGGAATGACTGGATGCTGTGGAAGAGCAGAGCCAGATGAAGGTGAAAAGGTACGCAGAGCAGGGTCTACTGGACTGAAAGTGAGATCCCGGAGTTCCTCCCCCTTTTTATAGAAATATAGTTTCCGTAGATGTTCTTTATGCATCTAGGCATCTCAGACATCCTAAATATCGAGATAGGTCCCTCTGCCGAGTTTCATTTTAATGTGTATATGACTGCATCCGCTTCATCCTTTCTCCGTCTGTGCTATAGCCTTGTGATCATTCCGCGTCCGTCTTGTTCCTCCTGTGTCCGTTTTCTGCGGAGTGGATGTGATTTGCGGATGCGAGCGGGATTCCTAGCGACATAGAGGACGCCGTAACGGAACTACGATGTAAGAAATGATTCCCGCATGCGTTGCGAATGCGAACGGACCTTTAGATACTTTTTCCGCTCAAAAATTTGAGCACTCAAAACTTTTTGACGGATGGAACTCAGTCTACGGATGCTGGACGGTTCAGAGGATGAAAAACTGAGGCAGTGAATAACAGAACGGAAGCTCGCGTAACAACGGATGAAGGTTTCTCCGTTTATCATCCTCTTTCCATCCGTTGGTGCAGTGTGACATGGGCTTTACATTCTTCCCTGGATGTTGGACACAAGATCTTCTCTGATCAACAAAAAGACATAGCATGAATATTCTGTTGCCAAAATAGTATTAGATTCCAATTTTGGCAAGTCATGGATGCCTTATACTAGGCATCTCTCCACACTGGCATCTCTCCACATGATCTCCTCTGAAAAAAACCTGTTACACTGAGCTTAAAATATAATTTAAATGCAATAAGATTGTTTCCATGCTCAACTGGTCCAATTCTGATTACAGACAGGTGGATAACAAAAAGGCCATTAGCCGAACAGAAAAACTGAATTGATATATGGCAGATTGAGAGTGATATAACAATTAGATAAACTGTGTGGTGACTTTATTTTGATGTATGTGTACTATGCATTGCTTCATCTAATATTTTTTAACATATTTTCCTTTCAAATTTAGTCCCAAGTCTTCATTATAGAGAGAAAAGTAAGCATGTTAGATCAATATTTATTTCTTACAAGCTTTCAAAATCAAAGTCAGGTTGAGTAAATTTTATACAATAATAATATTTAGCCAGCATAGCTGAAAGGTATCTAAAAAGTCCAAACTTCTACTTATTAGGAAATCTACTATGACACCATTCTCTAAGATGGCTTTTCAAGTAACTTTCTTCACAAAGTCTCTCTCTCTCTCTCTCTCTTTCTCTCTCTCTCTCTCACACACACACATACACACACACAAAGCAAAATTTGATCTACAGTACCATTAAATGGATCTTAGCACCTAGGTATTCTTCCAGAGTTCTATTAAAATCTTTATGTATAATTTATTTTTGTTCTTGTTCTTCGAATCCTTTATTCAGAAGCAATAGAGACCAAATTTGGTCTACCAAGCTCCATGGCAGCTGTTCAGATACTATGGTAGAAGACAATTATGGGCTTTTTTTTCTTTCCTATTTAGAGACAAACCTAAATCTTCCAGCCCTTCCCCACAGTATCTAGTCTCCAAGACCCTGGTTGGGTCTTTTCTAGTCAGGGTAGTATTCTTAAATTACAGTCCTTAGAAGTTGCTTCAGGATTCTAGATGAGCTTTGTCAAAGCAGGATACAGAATGAAATGTATTTTCAAAACATATATTATTAAACAAAAACACATCATAACAATATCAATATTTGCTACCAGATGATTAGGCATTCTAACACTATGTTTTCCTATGAGGGAAAACATGTATGTTTCCATCTCCATTATCTTCCATGACTTGCAGAAAATCAACTTGATTTGTGTACCTTTCCAGTAAATTCAGAATGCTAGTTTTCTAAGATTATAAATTACAAGAGAAAAAACATCAAGAATAATGTAGGCTTGCCATTTCAAGGCAGGCAGAGGGAATCTATGATCCCACAACACCAAAATTAGCCAGCATAGCCGATGGTGATGGATGATGGGAACCGTTGTTCACCAACATTTAGTGTTCCTCAGGTTTCTCATCCTTTCTGCCAGGAGTCCCCAAACATGGCAACTTTAAG
Source organism: Laticauda laticaudata (assembly GCA_004320025.1). Taxonomy (NCBI): domain Eukaryota; kingdom Metazoa; phylum Chordata; class Lepidosauria; order Squamata; family Elapidae; genus Laticauda; species Laticauda laticaudata. The sequence goes on along the minus strand of BHFT01032897.1, from coordinate 59,491 downwards.
ACTTATGGACTTCAATTCCCAGAATTCCTCAGCCAGCTATGCTGGCTGGAGAATTCTGGGAATTGAAGTCCATAAGTCTTAAAGTTGCCATGTTTGGAGACCTCTGCCTCCTGCAGAGAGTCACCCTTCACTTTGAGGAAAAGAAAGAGCAAAGGCAGAACTAGTAATATTGACTCAACTTTACATTCATAAGGAAAATTAACATTCAAATAGAGGTAATATAGAGTTGGATTTAATGCTGTCTGTTTGACTTTGGAATGGAAATTGCTGGTAGGATAAATTTATCCTTTCCCCACCTCTCTCTCCCTCTCCCTCCCTCTTCTTTCTCTTTGTGCTATTCCTTTCCACCCTTCCTCCCTGTGTAGCCTAAGTGTATTGTGGAGAATTGGAGCAGAAAAAGAAAGTAAATTCCCTTTATGCAATATGTGGGTTGGAGCCAATACAACTCCCTTTGTTCTCTTTCTTTTAAAATGCAAAGCCATTTTCAAACTACTGGTAGTAACAATCTTTAAATCCCATAAATAAACACAGTTCAGTCTTGGACAGTTGCATGTTTGGGAATGTTTCCTTAGTTTTCCAGTTTGGGTGCTCTCCCTTTTATGAACTGTCTTATGTTCAAAAACACAAATGTCAACAAATAATGAACTCAAAACTTGACTGAAATGCATTAGCTACTTTAAAGCTCTGGTAGCTTTATGGTACTAGACTGATTACGCCTTGGGACATCATCCAGAAAATAATATTGCAGGTCTGATAAAGGTTCTTTAATAATGATCTGTAAGCTGCCCACATTTGAGGACTGAATGAATTATGCCCTTATACTTTTGAATAATTAGAGTAATGAGACTACCAACCACCTCTTCTTCTGTTCCTAAATTTTGACTCTCCATTCATTGGAAATTCTGTCAGGAATTCTACCTACTGTAGTTGTTTGTAGATATACTATGGTTGCCTATAGCCAACCAGTCTGAAATAAATTTTGAGAGTAACAAGCAACAGTAGAAGAATGATAATAATGTAGGAACTACACCTTGCAATTGGCACCATATCAATAATACCATCATCTCACCTTAACATACACGGTTTGTGGTTCCTGCACATTATCTTCCTCTAATACAGGAGTGTCAAACTTCATTTCATTGAGGGACACATCAGGGTTGTTTTTGACCTTAGGGGCTGGGGTAGGCATGATCAGTGTGGGCATGGCCAGCTTGACATCACTTGTGTCAGGAGTGTCTGTGGTGGTCCAGGCGCCAGCAAAAATGGCTCCCAAGCTCCATTTTCAACTGCAATGGCCTCCTGCTGCCCTCTGTCAGTGAAAATGGGTGCCCCCCCCAAGTTCCATTTTTTGCAGGCAAAGGACAGCAGTAGGCCGTCGCAGCCAAAAACAGAGCATAGAGGGGAGGAACACAGGCCTCCTGAGCTCCATTTTCACTGGCAGAGGCACTGTGGTCCGATCCGTTGCTGTTTCTAGGGTGGCCCTGCGGGCCAGATCTAAGCCTTGAGTTTGACACCCCTACTCTAATAGGCTGCAATCATTCATAAGCAATGCCAGTCTGGATGTCACAGAGAAGAAACAAGCCCAACTTTGTGCAAAAGAACTAATGGATACAAGTTTGATTTCAAGGGTCAAAACAAGGACAAAATAACATCAAGAGCATCTCAGTCTCAAACTATAGTATATTCCCTTACAGGTCTCAAAGTAGACATTTTTGGGGTGGAAAGTTCACTAGCACAATTTGAGAGATTGCTGATCTTATGCACAATGAGTGGTTTCAGGCTATCTCAAAAGATCTTAGCAAATTCAGTGGGCTTTTGACAATTGTTGATGGATAAAATACTTGTAATTAATTTCACATGTAATTTGCATCTGTACAACCACCCTGTTGTTCCCTCCCTTTTTTCTGGCACACTCATCCCAATTTAAATGCTGTATTAGTTTAGTCACTCAATGCATCTGATGAAGTGGCTTGTAGCTTATAAAAGCTTGTGTCTTTTAATAATTTTGATTAGCCAGAAAAGGTGTTAGCAGATTCCTGCTCGCTCATGTCCCACAAACATACATTCCTGATTATGTCATGTCATCTCTTTGTCTATGTCATATTTTGAAGGATGTCTTTAAGGGTATTTTCTGAAAGGCTGTTGCTTAAATCATTCAACTGAAACCACTGTAAAACATTTCCTCCCCTTTTAAACTAGATTGCCTGCTATAGATTTACGGAATCTTAGATTTGGAAGGTACTTAACATGACTATATAGTGTAGCTCCATGGCTGATCATATACCTAAAACATTCCTGACAGGAATCTCAGCGGTTTAATGTATGGTTTTGAGCCGATGAGAATAACAGCAGAAGAAATCCGTTTCCCCCAATACTTTTTTGGAATTTCCTGAAGGCATTTCAGTGGTAGGATTTAAATTTTTTTACTACTAGTTCTATGGGTGTGGCTTGGTGGGCATAGCATGGCTTGATGGGTGTGGCTTGGTGAGCATGGCAGGTGAAGGATAGTGCAAAATCTCCATTCCTTCTTCACTCCTGGGGGAAGGTTACTGCAAAATCCCATTCCCTCCCCACCCACTAACCTGCTTTCCAGCTCTGTTCTCCTGGGCAGGGCAACAAAAGAAGACCCAGCCAATCAGGAGGCAGAGAATAGATGAGAGCAGGGTCACTCAGAGGTGGTATTTGCCAGTTCTCTGAACTACTCAAAATTTCTGCAACCGTTTCTCCAGAACTGGTCAAAACCTGCTTAATGCCACCTCTGAGGCATTTGGAGTATTCAGTAAACTGACATTGGACTCAACATCCCTCTGGATATTTTTATGATTTTATATGCTCCCTCTCTGGCACACAAACCTGCACATGTATCTATTACACAGGAACCCACGGCAAATATCTAGTGCACCATCCTCCTATATTTCTTCACAATAATCTTGTGAGGTAGTTTGGGCTGAGAGTCACCAAGTGAGCTGCTGTAGCTGCAAATAGAGTAGAAACAAAATCTCTCTGGTGTCAAATAGATAAGCCATTATATATAGTATAAGTTCTTTCCCATTCTGTTTCATTTTTCAATTGCTTCATACTCTGAAACTGAGTATATACTAGTTCATTCTTTGGCTACCAAAATCGTGCCCTGGTCCTGCCCTAGCCCACAGGAGGGCATGTGAACCCATTTTTAAACTGTCTCTTATGGCTTTCTATAACCCAGTGGAAAAGCCAGCAGGAATTCTAAGCTGTTCTGAAGTGAGAACTACAACATACATCACTGTGGTAATAATTAAATTAAAATTTGAGCATAATTATGCCACCTGGAAAAAGACAGGGGAGGTCATGGTTAAGTGATGACATCAAATGGCAGGATATGGCATGGAGGAGGAGAAATGAAGAAATAGAGAATGAAAGAAGTGATCATCTCCAGAATCATAAGGAAAGATACAGAATGAGGAGACAAGAAAAGATGGAGGAGGAAGGTCATGAAAGACACTTTTCTACTTAATGAACTTCTCAGCTGATATAGCAGTGATGAAGCTTTGAAAATGAGTTCAGAAAGAACATCAGGCAGTACAACTGCCTCTTCCAAATGACATCCTTTGATGCCAAGGAAGCCCTTACAAGGAGGAGCAGATGGAATCCTCCTATGATTATTCAAGGGCAGGTCCATCATTCCATTGGATATTTAAATACAAATTTATTGAACTGTCAGAGTGTAGAATTGAGAATAGGATACTGCAAAGTGATGGAATTCAAAATGAAATTGTTGAATTATTGGAAGGAACAGGAAGGAAGGAAGGAAGGAAGGAAGGAAGGAAGGAAGGAAGGAAGGAAGGAAGGAAGGAAGGAAGGAAGGAAGATTTCTGAAGTTTCCTATCAGCTTCCCGCAAGGAAACCTATTGAAGAAGCTGCAAAAAAGTCAAAAATTGCTCTTGCTCTCCCTGCTTTTTTGGCCATGCATGGCCATCTTCTTTAGGTAAGGAAATCTCTCTGAAATAATGGCTCAACATGGCATGGGTTGTTTAGTCCATATTAATGTAATGTAAATGCAATGTACTGTAATGTAAAATGTAAAAGGGAAAGGAAAGGAATGGAAAGGAAGGAAAGGAAAGGAAAGGAAGGGAAAGGAAAGAAAGGAAAGGAAAGGAAAGGAAGAAAGGAAAGGGGGAAAGGAAAGGAAGGGAAAGGAAAGGAAAGGAAAGGAAAGGAAAGGAAAGGAAAGGAAAGGAAAGGAAAGGAAAGCCTTATGTGTTTCAATCACCAACCACCAACGGATTGTGAACCAATTTTTTTTCTTGCATAGCCCATTCAAGACAGCTAGGCCAATATTAGGTAAGAAAATATAATTTAAATCCTGCTGTCACAACTGCTGCTTTGGAATAATCATATGAAAATGGTGAGTAAAACTTTATAAACTATGTTCTGACATCTAAGACAATAAATATCCTCAATCAACTAATTACTAAGCAGCTGAATGGCATAAATTCAGGTAAAACATTGGTTAATGCTCTTTAGACCACATTAATTAGATGTCCTGAAACTCCTACAGTTTTGAATGTTTTTGAATGCAAAACTTTTTATAGGTCAAAGCAATAATTCAGTTCTAGTGACCTCTAAAATCTTTACTAAAGTACTCTGTATATTTACAACACACCATCAATTTAATACACAGAATTAAAGTTTTGTATTTTATAAAATCAAAGATTGAGTTTTTAAAAGTATGCTCCTTATGATCTTTAAACATGATTATTTTAGGCTCTGTTGAGCTCATTAGTAAATGTTTTTAGAAGTCTGATTATCTACCTTCTAGTATTGGAAATATATCTTGACTATATCCTTATGGCTTTTGACTTTTATTGCTTAAGTAGTTTTACAATGATGAACAAAGTTATGGAAAGGAAATCAAGGTTTAAAGATGTTAATATTTTGCAAAATACATTCCAAACATTTGGAATTTGTCCATATAGGAAGAAATTAGGATTATTCTATACTTAGATTGTTGCCAAATTATTGTCATGTGATACTAGAAAGATGGTTGTGTACTAGATGCCAAAGTTTGTCTTGATTAATTTTTCCAAGAGTGAGTACCATAGCTCTCCTCAATCTTTTTTCTCCATACTGAACAATTTCTTTAGTCTGTTTTCTTAGAACATGTCCTCAACTCCCTGTATCATCCCTGCTATCTCTGCTGAATTTGTTCTAACCTATCAATATTCTTCTGTAAATGTACTCAGAATATTCGGTCATTTTCCAGGTATGGAATTCATGCAGAGTGAAAGAAAATAAAGATTTAATATATCTTTGCTATAGCACTTATTCTAATATAAAGCAGAACTGTGTTAGCTCTTCCTCTGTTGACTCACATATCTGGTTCATGTTCAGCATGTTGACAATGACTTCACCCTATACAGAGTTTTCAAACTATCTTACATGTTTGCCCCAGTGGTGCATATCAAAAAAAAATTACCATCTTCAGGATCCCTGTACATGGCCTGCTTTAGTTCTACAGAGGAATTATTGAGTCTGTCATCTGCACCTCTATAACTGTCTGGTTTGGGTCTGCAACCAAACAAGACAGACTCAGAGTTCAAAAGATAATTAGGACTGCAGAAAAAACAATTGCAACCAACCCTTCAATCGAGGACCTGTATACTGCACAAGTCAAAAAGAGGGCTGTGAAAATATTTACAGACCCCTCACATCCCGGACATTAACTGTTTCAACTCCTTCCCTCAAAACAACACTATAGAGCACTGCACACCAGAACAGCTAGACTCAAGGACAGTTTTTCCTCAAAAGCCATCTCTTTGGTAAACAACTAATTCCCACAACACTGTCAAATAATTTACTAAGTCTGTATTACTATTCTTCTTCTCATCCTTCCTATCTCTTCCCGCCTGTGACTATAACTGTGTTGCTTGTATCTTTACAATTTATATTGTTTTATTTGTTTCCTAGTATGATTCGATTGCTTATTAATATCCTATGACTATCACTGTGTTTTATCTTATGATTCTTGATGAATGTATTTTATTTTTTCTTTATGTACACTGAGAGCATATGCACAAAGACAAATTCCTTGTGCATCCAATCACACTTATAACGAATTCTGCTCTATTCTATTCTATTCTATTCTATTCTATTCTATTCTTTATTATCTGTTCTAACATTTTCCATGTATTGATAGTAAGCACACCGGTTGATAATTACTGGATTTTTTTTTCTTTTTTGAATGAATGAATGAAATATTGCTATTTATTCTGAGCCTTTGGTATAGGGCAGGAGAGAAATTGAAGAAGGTACAATAATTGAGCAAAAATTCCAACACTCTCCTGGGAAGAGCCATCAGAAATATAGCAACAGCACTTCTAGTTTCCCTCAAGTATATGTGAAGGCATCTGAAAATGTCATCAGATCAGCATCTCCATTGACAGAGTTTCTTAAGGGCATTACTTGGGAAATCTAAACATTGAACAAACATTTTAAGTAATACAGGAGCTTGTGTGTCAAACCATTATGGCATACAATGGTCTGACCTCTCTTTTCAAGTCAAAGCAAAATCTGTTTTTAGTGCCAGTGCCCAATATATGATAAATGAAGATGTTTTAGAGCAGTCAAAGAAATTGGGGCAGCAAGGTTAAGAACCAGAAATATAGCAGTCTCTGGACAGTAACCTTCATCCGTGCAATGCTTTATTTGATGCAGCATCTGGTCAAAACTAGAACTAATTATGAAATGACAGAAAAGAATAGTTTCTGCCTTCATACTCCTCAACTATTTTTATTAAGGTACCCAGGGGCATTTGTTTTCTTTGCATTCTATTTGAAAACACATTTTTTTTATCCACGGGTTTAGCACATAATGTGATTCTGACCTTTGTCATTTTTTGTCAACACTGATAAATATTTTTCAATATGCCCAGGTTGAAGTGCATTGTTAGATTTTTTTAAAAGTTTTTTTTAATTAAAACTATAAAAAGGGGTAGATAGGGTTAGGGTTATGTAGATAAGTAGCTGAATAGGTAGATGGATAGATCTGTGGATGGTTAGTTAGCTAGATAGCTTGATATTTAGATAGATAGATAAATAGATAGATCGATAGATAGATAGATAGATAGATAGATAGATAGATAGATAGATAGATAGATAGATAGATAGATTCGTGTTTCTCCAACATACGGCCTCCCCAATGGGAAGTCCCAGCATGCTTTATAGGCATAAATCAAATTAAGCCCTCCCCCAAATTAAGGCCTATATTACACATGCAAAATGGGGGGATGGCGGGGGATGGCCGTTAGGAAGTACTTTTTTGTATACTCAGATATGGTGCTGCCTGCGTTGACTTCGGCGTTGGTGGGGCACTTTGTATCGGGAGACCTCTGCCATTGCTCTTACCTTCTCCCTGTGCTGCCGCAGCATTTAGAGCAACGCCGCGCATTTGGCGCAGCCATGCGTGGTCAGCCAGGGCTCCTCCTGCAACCAGGGCCCAGTGGAGACACTCGGCTTCAGGCACTCCTGTTGCTGCCTTCCTTGCCTTCGAAGGAAAGCCAGTTCTTTTAAAAATGACACCTCCCCTGCCCGAGAGGCAGCCCACCCCAAGTGGGGAGGTGAATCTCCCGGGGACTGCAGCGCAGGATCGGCCACCCAAGGAGAAGCACCCAGCTGCCATCCCTGCCTGGTGCCGGCAGAGCGCAAAGAACTTTGCCTGGGACCCAGTGCAGCTGACAGGTGGCCCTCCTGCCCAGCAACAGAGCTCTCGCCAAGGCAGTCAGTGCCTCCCCGCTGGAACCTCTGCTCATCCCTGCCAGAGCCGTGCGGCTGGGCAGAGCTGGGAAAGGCGAACCGTGGTTGCACACCCACCTGACAACCGAAGAGCTGGGCCCGACCTGAGCTTGGCTTCCTTCCCAAGTCCATCAAAGCCCGAATTCGAGAGGTTGCGCGGCAATGATAGCGCCCACCCATTGTGGACAGGGAAGCAAGGCGACAGAAGCGCCGCTTCTTGGCCAATGGTCTGGTGGAGAGAGCCTGAAGCTGCCCATCCTTTCCACCCTCACCCAGCCCGTCCCCATCCCCATGCATCTCCAAACACGCCGGCAGCTCCAAAGCTGCAGCGGCATGGGCATCGGCACTCACTCAGTGGCTCAGCTCAGAGGAGGACACAGCACAGGCTGAGTGGAGCGCCAATCCCATGTCGCTGCAGCATTTGGAGCTGCCGGAATGTTTGGAGATGCCAGGGGACTGGGGACGGGGTGCTTCAGGCCTCTCTCAGCCAAGACCCACTGGCCGGGAAGCGACACTGCTGTCACCTCACCTCCCTGTCCATGGACGGCGTGGGCGATTTTATCATTGCCTCGGGCAGCCTCTTGGGTTTGGGCTTTGAGGATTTGGGAAGGAAGCCAAGCTCAGGTCAGCCCGACTCTTCAGTTGTCAGGCGGTAGCGCAACGCGGCTCACTTTCCAGCTCTGCTCAGCCCGCACGGCTTCTCATGGAATGAGCAGAGGGTCTGGCGGAGGGAGGTGCTCACTGCCTTGGCGAGAGCTCTGCCACCGGCAGGAGGGCCCGCCTTGTCAGCTGCGCTGGGCACCCCAGGTGAAGCTCTTTGCGCTCTGCCCTGCGCCAGGCAGCGGATGGCAGCTGGGTGCTTCTCCTGGGTGGGCCAATGCTGTGCTGTGCCCCGGGAGATTCGCCTCCACGTGGAGTTGGGCTGCCTCTCGGGCAGGGGAGGTGTCATTTTTAACAGAAACTGGCTTTGCTTCGAAGGCAAAGGGAAGGCAGCCAAACAGGAGCGCCTGAAGCTGAGGTGTCTCTGCTGGACTCTGGTTGCAGGGATGGAGCCCTGGCTGGCCATGCATGGGCTGCGTCAAACTCTGTGGCGTTGCTCTATGCCGTGGCAGCACAGGGAGAAGGTAAAGCATCGGTGGAAGGTCTCCCAATATGAAGTGCCCCACCAACACCGAAGTCAACATCCAAGCCATCACCGCCCACCCACCTGCAGGTTGCAAGGGGGGGAAATTAAGTCACCCCCGAAAAGACCGCCTAGCCGTTTTTTGGGGAGTCAAAAAAAAATAAGCCCGGCCTTAATTTTGTGAGAAACAGGTAGGTAGGTAGGTAGGTAGGTAGGTAGGTAGGTAGATAGATAGATAGATAGATAGATAGATAGATAGATAGATAGATAGATAGATAGATAGATATTGTTGCTGTTGTTCATTTGTATGCTACAAATTCCACTGATTTTAGGTGTTTTAAACTCCAAATAATTTGCAAATCCGAGTACAGTGTATAAACTAGCCACAAATGCCATGGTCTCTGAGACATCTAAAAATGAGACTCAGGAAAATTACCTTTTAAAACACACAGACAGTTACACAACTATTGGAAGTGGTTTTTTTTTCCTTCAATGAATTGGAAGCTCTAATATTAGAAATCACAAAGATACTATATTTGTAATTGGCCAGTTGCTGGAAGAGAGCCATTTGGTGCAACAATTAAGGCATCAAGCTAGAAACCAAGAGAATGTAAGTTTTTTACTGAATTCCATTCACCTGACAGTATAAATTTTCCATATTGAAAATTATGGAAGTTTGTACACATATTAGAAAAGTTTATTTTATCTGTATCACATTACCTGTCCTAGCTAAAGTTTAGGTTTGTGAACATTTCCAAGTATCTTGATGCTTTTGCATCCTCTATTTTAGTAGAGTGCTATAGATCAACTATGTCCTCATTTGCTAAGTTAAAACCTATAATCAATATGGCTTTCTTCATAAATTGTATTGCTTGAAAAAATAGAACTTGAATTTGCAGTTCACAGTTGCAATATGCAGAACATTTCAACATTTATCCCTTGCTACAATCCCCCCCTTTTAACCCTAAACAGCAATTCGAAGAACTTTTTAACAATGTTCTGAGCTTGGTATGATGTTTCAAACTCAAAAGAGAGTTCTATTGAAATGGAAATCCATCAAAAATCTTGAGAACAGCATATCTCATACCCTGTGAAGCTGTTTTGCATTAGAAATAGGGTGTTTCAAGCTCAAAACAGGATGCTTTGAGTTTTTTTTTAAAAAGTTTCAATTTGAAAACTTTTGCATGTGGTACATGGAGGTGCCCTGCTTAAAATATAGTCAGTATATTGAATATTGAATTAGATACTCATTTAAATACTTCGCAGGGTCGTTGGTGCTCTCTGAGGTTGGTGGTTTTCTTGCAGACATTTCATTACCAAACTAGGTAACATCAGCAGGATTGTTGATAATGTCCTTACTAGTTGGATAATGAATTGCCTGTAAGAAAACCACCAACCTCAGAAAGAACCCCACAGTTGAACCCTGAGTTACAAATATTCTCTACTATAAATACATTGTAGCTTGAAATAAGGATGTAGTTGGGAGGACAAATGTTTGATAAAAATTGCTGCCACCCGGGCTTCACTTTTTGTATGTTTCATTTTTGTGTTGTTTTTACTTCAAAGGGAAGACACTCTGGGGCATTCACATCTTCCTTTTATTCAGACAAAATGGCACCTGCCAATAATCAAACTTCTGTGAAGCCTAATCTTCACTGATGGAGACATTGTCACTTCATGGTTTTCACACATATATAATCCAGTTGCTGAAATGGTGTTTTGGCATACTGCATAGGCTAACATACTTGATGAAGACATTTCAGGTTATCTGTATTTTTATAACTTGTGGTTATCATAAAGCTCAAGTGAGTTTTTGGGTTTGATTTCTGATCAAATCCAGATCCAGTTCATGTTGGCAAGACTCAATATCAGGTCATTGATTGATTGTATCTCATGGATGCATTGGGGGGAGAGAGGTGCTAGGAATATATAGAGGGAGATGAAAATTTTGGGGTCACACAATAGTAGCCTTTGTGGAATAAATGTAGAATGTTTTGATTAAGTTCAGGCATCATGTGTAGGCAACACCATGAAATCCAAATCAAATCTTTATTGTCAATGCCCAACATGTGTAAAATGAAATTGAATATAAAGCAGAGGGCTGTCAAACTTACAGTCTGCAGGCTGGATGCACTGCACGTTGGCCGTGCCCATGCCCGGTTTAGTGAAAGAAAAAAGTCATGTGACGCCGGTGTGATGACACAACTTTGACACTCCAGATATAGCATAACATGTAAACTCAGCCATTATTATTTGTAAATTGTATTTAATAGATTGGGTAAAATCAACTAATTATGATTATTTCATAAAGCTTGGTTATGTGACATATGAATGTAAAGGTATGTGAAGACCATCACTGGATTGGTTTTGAATGTATAAATTTGAATGATTTTATCACAATCTCTTTATTAAGAAAATACTTATTATTTTAATAATGTTGGCCTCATTATAGTACACCCTTATGATCTTGGGCTTCAAGTAATAAGGAAAGAAAATCTTTATTTGATTTTTTTGGTAGTTGTATTTTATAATGTACCAAATTTTAACTATTTGCCTGTTGTGAAAGCATGGAACTGTTTATGTGCTGTCCAGACAGAATATAGTTAATTGGGAATTGAGATAGATAAGTGAGAATTGGGAGCTGTCCCCTTAAGGGAATGCCTCACGGTAAATGTACTTAATGCATCATGGGAAATGTAGTTCATGTCATGTTGTCACATCTGTAATCATGATTGGTCATTAAATTGACCCTTGGTTGGGTTGGGAGAATTTCCTTTACTCTTGCCGGGACCCTAGCTTCGTGCTGGTGCCTTACCCTTTGCTCCATCGTTATGGGATGAAGATCACTATGCTTTCACACTATGAAGTCAGCTATGCAAAGACTTAGACATTGAGATAAATCTCGACGTAACTGTGAGTGATACCTTGAGGATGCCTTGTGATTCCAATAAAGAAACTTTGTGTGGTAGCTTTTGTAGAGTTTGCCTGTATGTCTTCATATTCAGCCAGCAATTTTAAAGACAGAACAGTTCATGTTATGTTTATTGTTGTTGACAAGGTCTGAGCATCTAAATATTCACTGGAACACCAATTTTCTAAAGTTCTTTACTTTAACTTCATTTCAGTGTTAACTCACAGCATCACATTAAAACCCTTCCAAAAGCAGTGATCATTAGGATAGTGATATTTTTGTACATGCGTGTTTAAAACAGCCATTGAGCACATTCAACAGCAGCCAAATTATTCACCAATCCATCATCCTCCACTGAGAAACAAACAATCTACTCTCTAATAAACAATTTGGTTTCAGGAAAAAAAACTATCCTGTAATCTGCAACTCTTACACTGCAAAAGCAATATGGACTACACAACTCGATTCAGGGCAAAGCAATAATTTACAATCTACATAGACTTCTGTAAAGCCCTTTGATTCAGTGGTAGCACGACAAACTACTCCTAAACTAAAATCTTACGATATCCTACGACAGCCTGCATAACTGGAAGAAGCCATTCCTGTCAAACAGACAACAAATGGTCAAAATTGGGAGCGTCCTATCAAATTCTGTACGCTGTCAACAGTTGGTGTCCCCCAAGGCAGTGTTTTAGGAACCAACTCTTTTTCATACTCTACAACATAAATGACCTCTGTGATCATATGAAGAGCAACTGCATTCTCTTCGCTGATAAATGTAAAGCTATTCAAACACCACAGATAAACTGCTGACTCTTCAAAAGACCTTGACGTGTGTTTCAGAAGGTCGAAACAAATGGCAAATTCAAATCTCAACAAATAAATGCTTGCCCTACATATTTGCAAAAAATATCAGAAAATAAAAATACAGCCTGAAATAGTCAAGACCTTGTTGATAATCCAAACTCTGTCGAGGAACGCTTGAGTATGTCACCTCTAATGATCTAAGTGCTAGCGCCCACTGTTAACTACACAGCAAAAGTGTTAAAGAATTATTACCTTAATCTTACGTATAGCTTTTTCTCTGGTAATATCACAGCTAATAACTAGAGCATAGAAAACATTTGCTAGACCAATACCCGAATATAGCTCATCAGCCTGGAAACCCACATTACATATCTGATAGTTAACACAGTTTGAAGAAAGTCCAGAAATATTTTCACAAGAAACAGTTCTCCACTACTCTACTTTTGCAAAATACCGTTATGTCACCAGACTTGAAAAATTCTAGACCTAGAAAAACCTGGAATTATGCCACCTTTGGTCCAATCTAAGTATCGTATATAAAATCATAACATTGCAATGTCCAACCTGTCAATGAATACTTCAAGCTTAAAACCATAAACAAACACAAGAGCAAAGCAATATAAACAACTCAAGGTTAATCGCACGCAACTTGATTGCAGGAAATTGACTTCAGCAACAGAGTGGTCAATGTCTGGATACTCTATCCTGACTCTGTAGTTTCTTCCCCAAACCCCAAAAACTTTAATCTTAGACTTTTCACTATTGACTCACCCCTTTCCTAAGAGGTCTGTAGGGGGCGTGCATAAGTGCACCAATGTGCCTACCATCCCTGTCCTATTGTTTTTTTAATTTTTTTTTAATTTTTCTTATATGTATCCATGTATTCATAACAATGGTTTTTTTACTTATACCTATTTTTTGTAAGCAATTGACAAAAATAAATAAATACATGAAAAATAAATTTTAAAAGCTAACTCTGCCATTAGACAGGACTCCTAATTTATTCTTTAATCCTAACCTTGTTGAACATACTTTACCTTCCATTGAAAACAGTGTTTGAGTGCCTAAATTGATCAATTAATATTGACTTTTGCACGGCAAGCAGAAGCAAATAATTGTCTAAAAGAAGATATAAGCTGAGATTAGGAACAGTAATATTGTGAAGGCTTTTATCAGTAGGCTTCAGTTCATATATCATAGAAATCATGAATAAAGAAAAACATGATTGCCCTACTTTTTTTTAACCCAGAACAATGTATTTAATTCCACATGAATTTAAAAAAACACACACACACTCATGTTATTAATTTCAGAAATTGGTTGAGGATACACAGACAGACTGGCAGACACACCAAACTGGAGAATATAGAAAAGAAAGAAAATTCTCCTTTGGATTGCCCTTGAATTTGCTTTTCACTTTGCAGGCTACAAGTTGTAACACTATTCCATCAGATGGTCCCATATTGTTAAAGGGCCAAAAATATCATAATAAATGGCCAAAACCATATTCTACTTTTTTTCCAGGTATTGGCTTTTGTTGAGTTATGGTGATTTACATGAATTCTGTCCTTTGAATTTAAAGGGATGCTGGCTTTTATTATTGAATCCCGAAAGAAAGAATAGAATAGTACAGCTAATTTACATTGGAAAGCTTCTAACTACATCAGGCCTTGTTTCTTGTGACTGTTACCTGAAGGGAAGAGCTGGTGAGGTTACCCTGCTGATCTTTTTAGAAGCAATCAAATTCCTGAATTAGGAAGACAAATGACCCCCTCAATGTTCAAAGAGTTGTTCTTTCCAACTAATACAGGGTGAAGCAAAGATTGTTGCTTGGAGCTTGAGTGTGGGTTCTTTTGGCAGGGGGAGAAGATATTGATTTCCTTTCGGAGGAGGCTTTCAGTACATATATACAAGATAGTAATAGCAATAGTTTTTATATAGACTTATATACTGCTCCACAAGGGATGTGGTAGATCAGTGGCTAACATTCTGAGCTTGTTGATCAGAAAGGTCAGCAGTTCAAATCCCTCCCACCGCATAACAGAGTGAGCTCCCATTACTTATCCCAGCTTCTGCCAACCTAGCAGTTCGAAAGCATGTAAAAAAATATGGAATATTTATACATATATATGTGTGTGTGTGTGTGTGTCTGTGTGTGTCTTCAGCTTTGTGCTTCTCGGAGTAATGTGAGCTTGTAGCTGCTTCTTCCTTGTAACTGCTAGTGGGGGTGTGACTTGATTGGGTGGGTGCTTGGCTGTGTTCTGATTGGCTGGGGGGGTTGGCTGTGTTCTGATTGTGTTCTGACCACGGACCAGAAGCCGTACTGCAGCTACATCACTACCCACTTCAAACCCCTCCAACCCATACATGAAGCGAATGGACGCCCACCATGAAGATGTGGCATGACCACGAACATGAAGCCAAACAACAGGATTACAGCTCACCAAATCCCCCAGAAACTAAGACTAACCTGAGCACAATAAAGCCCCCACCTGAACAGAACACACCTGCAGCCAATCAGAACACAACCAATCCCCCTACCAATCAGAACATAGCCAAACCCCCACCCAATCAAGTCACACCCCCACTAGCAGTTAAAAGGAAGAAGCAGCTGCAAGCTCACATTACTCTGAGAAGCACAGAGCTGANCAGAGCTGAAGAAACAAGCCTGAAGATGATGAATGAGACTTCATTGAAATGTTGCCTAGATACTTCCAATTCTACGCAGGAGAAAACCCGAATAACCAAAGATCCACATACAAGCAGTTTACAGAGTCAACATATGGCTAATGCTTCCTGTTTAAAATGTGATTTTTTTTTAATGGCTTCTAGTGAGCAATCTCTGTGATTTTAAAATAGAATCAAATAAGCCAGAGTTCTATAATCTTTGGGGATTGTAAGTTACTTCTTTAAAAAAAAGTTTTTTTTTCAAAATATCTCCCTAATATTCCCCCCCAATTTATTCTTTTGGATTAAGGGTACCTCCCCAAATAGTGTTAGTCCAACACTGGGCTGGGTGATTGCATGGGGATCTACCAAAGAACTTTAGCCTTTAAGATTGATGGAAAAAGCATACTTGAAAGAGCCACAATAGAGGTTGTATGGCCTTGTTCTTTACTTTTTTTCTTGATTTCAGTAGAAGAGAAAAAGACAACAGAAGGATGCACCTAGTTTTGTTTTGTTTTGTTTTTTGGGGGGGGAGAATCACAATTAACCCCAATACTAGAGAAACATTCTGCTTATTCTGTTTCCACATAACTAGAAAAAGTAGAAAGATGGAGAAAAATAAGATTTGTGGATTGAAAAGCCATGCATACTTTCCTTTCTATCTGTTATACAAATTGAACATCCTTGCCCTCAGAGAAGGTGACCTTTGCATGTATAGGAACACATTGACTGCAACTGCCCACCATTGTTTCAGAGCATTCAAAAGAAAATTAGTACAGGTAGTCCTTGACTTACAACAGTTCACTTAATAACCATTCAAAGTTACAACGGCACTGAAAAAAGTGACTTATGACCATTTGTGACACTTATGACCATTGTACATATGACCCATGGTCATGTGATTTACATTTATATGCTTGACAATGACTCATATTTAATAATGGTTTCAATTTCCCTGGGTCGTGTGAATCGCTTTTGCAACCTTCTGATGAGTAAAGTCAATGGGGAAAACAGATTCACTTAACTATTGTTTTACTAATTTAACAACTGCAGTGATTCATTTAACAAATGTGGGAAGAAAAGCTATAAAATGGGGCAAAACTCATTTGACAAATTTCTCACTTAGCAACATAAATTTTGGGCTAAATTGTGGTCATAGGTTGAGGACTACTTGTATCGACCTTAGCAGACTTTTCTCGTGTTTAGTGCATAATGGGTCTGCAGCAGAGATGATATTCAGCAGGTTCAGACCAGTTCTGGAAAACTGGTGGCGGAAATTTTGAGTAGTTCAGAAAACCGGCAAATACTCCCTCTGACTGGAGATTTTACAGTATCCTTCCCCTGCCACGCCCACCAAGCCACACCCACAGAACCAGTAGTAAAACAAAAATTGAATCCCACCACTGGTCTGCGGCAAATATTTTCATATCTCAGAACTTCATTGTTTTAAAAATGGTTTTATTGAAAAATATTCTACATGTAATTCTGCCATTTGTGTTCTCTTGTGCATATTTTCACAAATTTGACAATCTGTCAATTCTTGTAACTATGAGCTTGGCTCATGGAGAGTATGTAGACATAATTATATAGCTTTCTTTCAAACAGTACAGAACTGGTTTGGATATCTTTTTCCCAAGATGCTTACCAAAGTTGGATTTCCTGTTAATCGTCAGACATTGAAAATCTGCCATCCTTAGATATATTTTTTTTCAAAATCAATGAAGCCTGCAATGTGCTGGGACACTGAGAACATTAACAGGGAAAATACATTTTGTGGTGTAGCAGGGGAAGTAATTTTCTGCAATACATCTAAAGTGTCATCAATACATCAAAAAACTTCAAGGAAATTTGTTCTCCTGAAATTGAAGTGGATTAACACCTAATCTTCAGCTTTGTGCAGTGCTGGTAATGTGAAGGAATGGACATCAGGACTTATTTTTGTTATACTTGGATTACACTAGAATTGTGCTAAAAACAAGACATTTCATTACAAAAGTATGTTCGGGGTTTTATAAGAAACTAGACAACCTGTGACCCATTGGGTCATCATTTCAGAGATATTTCCTTACCTAAACAGAGAAGCAGAATGACTATGGGTAGATAAAAATCAGTGGAAGTGGAAGTAACATTTGACTTCCTGTTGTCTTCACCATTACATTTCCTTGTGGGTATATAGCAGTGTCAGAAATCTCCCTCCCTCCCTCCCTTACTCACTCACTCATTCCATCATTCCTTCTTTACCAGCAGGCAAGTAAGTGAAGGAAAGCACATGGGAGTATAAACACGGAGGAACTAGTGCAGGGGGCATCATTTTTCCATTTACTTTCTCCTTAGAAGCTTTCCACAAGCAAATATTTTGTTAGTGGAAAGGTGGGGGGGAGGGGAAGCATCAGTAATCATATCAGTTCCCCATCAACTTGCGGGAACCCATCAGCAAATGTTGAAAATGATGCTCATGTGACTCTGACTGAACATAGCAGTGACACTTAGCAACAAGGCAATGGCACTAAAATTGCAAAGATTTCCCCAAGTTTCCTTCCCTCAGAATAATGAATCCTACCATTCTGTAATTTAGTTAATTTGAGATGCCTTTTTGACAGTTTTGCCCTATGATGAAGTAATTCATTCAAATGAAGGATATGGAGTATCAAACAGTCCCAAGAGATTTAATCTTCTATCTTCTCTTTTTCTTTCTTATACGTATAAAAAGGAATGTGTGTGTGTGTGTGTGTGTGTGTGTTCCAGCATAACTTTGGAACGCCTCAAGCAATTTCAACCAAATTTGATACACAGATGACTTTCTGGAAACAAATTATTTCTGGAAACAAATACTGTGGGGATAAGACACTCCTAACACCCCTCGGTGTGTGTGTGCACCTTAAAATGGCTACTAATGTACAGCACAGTGGACTTGCCATGGTAACGGCTTTACAGTACTCCACAAGGGGGCTCCCGCTTGTGGAGAAATAGTAGAATTGCAATGCTGCGTGAGAGACAGTACAACAGTGTGTGTCCCAACTACAGGATTTTCATGTCTAATACAGGATTGGGATAAATAAATACCGGCAATGCCGGGTTATTGGCTAGTAGTATATAACAGAGAGGAACTTAGGTCGTCATTTCAACAGTGAGCTTGAACTGAAAGGATGCTTTTCTTTTCCAGGTATAAATACATGTGGGACATTAAGTAGGTAGGAAATGGTAGCCATTATCTAGGACATTCACAGAAGAAAATAGCAGAAATTCAGAGGGAAAACTACAGCAGTGACATTTTGTCTCCCATTTTGTAGCCATAGGACAGCAAAGAGGCAAAGAAACCAAGAATTTTAAAAGCTGTTCTATTCTCTGCAAATTCTGTCATAAGTTCCAAAAGAACCTTGAACTGAAACACCGAATCAAATTATGGAAATATTGTTTCATTCAAAACATAGGTACTTGGAAGAAATCACCGGTAACACATTTTGACTTGTGGATACTTTAGCTAATGTCCCCACACACATCTTCTGTAATTTTTCATTTCTTTATTTCAATTACATTTCCCAGTTTGGCTGAAAACTTAACTGAAATGTTCTTCCGATTAGAACTCTCCTGTGTCTGTATTTTAAGACAACCTTGGACCAAATGCATCCATTGCTACTCAGCTCATTCTAGTTTTCTTATCAAAAAAAATTGCATCAGGGTCTTAAATGTGTGCTTTGCATGCTTGTAGTGGATTTCATTCAGGTAGTGGTGTTCTGTTACAGTTCTTTACAAGTCATTGGCTATTTTCCAACAGAAAGGCACTTCTGGAGAGAGAGAGAGAGGGAAGGAGGGAGGGAGGGAAAGAGGGAGGGAAGGAGGGAGAGAGAGAGAGAAAGAGGGAGAGAGAGAGAGAGAGAGAGAGAGAGAGAGAGGTGGAATCCAGAGAAAAGTTGCATTGAAGAAGCAATGTACCACAAATTCCACGTATTGTAAACAAACACAACGTTCTACAAAAGCACAACTCTTTTGCATGAGTTCATATGGCTGTTTTTGTAATAAGAAAACAGAAAAAAAGCTGAAAACAAACCAAATATCATAATTATGCAGCTGATGGTTTTTCCAGCCTTTCTGCTAATTAAATGGTATTATTTTTAATATCTGGCTAAACACATTGTACATGTTAAAAAGTTGATGCCAAATTTCTTTCTAAGCAGTCATTATACTGGCAAAAAGCATGTGATCACTTGTTTAATTGCTTATTGGTGTACGTAGAAAAACAATTTGCATGTTGCCTCTGGATTATTTTTTTTTTCATTTAAGAATTATTATCAAGAAAGTTACTGACATAGACTATTCCAGACATCTATGAATTCCCACTGGGGTGGGGGTGGAGATATCCAAAATGCTGGCCAAAGTACCGAGCCAATCAATCAATAAAGAGTAAGCATACATTGAATCTCAGTTGCTGCATGAATTTCCCTTAAACTGACCCTTAAATCTAACATTAATTGTCATCATCTGCCATTTAGAAGCTAGAAAGTTTGTGCCAGGAAAAATGTAGAAACATTGATTGCTTTCCATGTGATGCCTGGTGGTTAAAGCTAACAGCGTTTCTGTCCAGCTAGCTGAATAGATAATTAGAGGTGTCCTTCTTAAATAGTTATATTATCTACCTGTACCTGGAAACCAAGCATTTTTAGAAATATAAATGGAAGGGAGGTCCATACACTTTTGAATCAGAGCACCTGGAATAATAGTGTAATGAAGCTAAGCCAGGGTACATCTCACAAAAGTATATTGTAACATGAGTAAGGAAGGCTGAGATATTTCTTTAAAAGAAATGGGAAAATAATATGAGGCAAGGACACCATAGAAATCAGTTAAGGCCCGGTCCCACTGCACTTACGGATGCAAAGAGGATGTAAAATGTTAAAAAAAGCTTGCCATCCATTGGAGAAACCGCCATGCCATCTGTTGTGTACTTACTGCATACGTGTTACATACACTCTATCCGTCGAGCATCTGTCCAGCGATTTCATCCGTGCAAGAAGTTTTGAGCTGCACAAAATTTGTGAACGGATGAACTTTCCGCCAGGTACGATGTACATCCGAGACATATATGCGCAACAAACATTCTATGTCCGTTATCATCCGTTAAACATCTGCTGTATCCTCTCTGCATCCTCTGGCCATCCCCTCAACTCACATTCGCTGCAGCTGAAAACGGAAAGAGGGAGGAAACAAAAGGTACACGGAACGTCTACACAGCGTTAGTAGCACGGAAATAGATAGACAAAACGTTTGTATCTGGGATGTATCTCGTATATTTAGGATGTCTGGAGTATGTCTAGAGTATGTAGAAGGACACCTAATGGAAAACCAATATTTCTACAAAAAGGGGGAGAAATCATCTGGATCGCTGGGATGGTGGACCATACAGTCCCACTATGGTTGCACTGGAGGTTTATCTATCCCACAACTATCCTTATCTATCCCACAAGCATGCAAAGGCTTAACCATTTTCTCAAAGTTTTCACCAACACTATTAAAGTAAAAAAATGAACCAATGTAAACTAAGTGTGTTAAGCAAAGATAACCTTTATTAACTTCTTAGGTAAACTTTATGACTTTATTAAATAAGCAAAATGAACCAAGTAAAGTGTCTAAGCAAAGATAAACTTAACAAGTAAACAACTCAGTCTCTGACACTATTCTCAGTCACTCTGAGTCATGTCCATGGTCTCAGCTGTTAAGCGGGCAGGGACTGTGGAGGTGGCTGTGACTTGAGTGCTGGTCTGAGGCACCATTGGGGTGCTTGGCCCCGAGGGTACAACAGGTGGTGGTGTGTTCAGGAAGCTATCCGAGAGCTGACTCAGTCCCATGAGGTTGAGAGGCCCTTCATCAAGGACTTGAGAGGTCAGGCCCAAAACTGATGACAGATTGTCCATTGACGGGCTTGGCTGTGGGATGGAGGAAGGAGGAGTGTAGTGGGGCTGTCTGGTCTGCAGCTGGGTGAGGAGTGGCGTCTGTGGTGTCCGATGAATCTGGGCCTGGACTTGGAAGTTCTGCTTCTGCTGTGGGAAGTCCTGGTAGTCGTAGCCTTGGTAGGTGAGAGGCTGTTGAAAGCCGTGGAAGGGCTGTGAAGTTCCCTGGGGTGGAGGAGCTGACCTGGACTGGGTAGGAGCAGCTTCATCTGGGCCTTGAGGGTTGTGTAGAAGTGCTGTGATCTTCTGTTTCATCACCTGGTACTGGGCTCAGGCAGGTCCCTCAGGGTCTGGCTCACGTAGGTGATGAAGGTGATGAAGCCCGAGGATGCTCTGTCCAAGTGGACCAGCTGAGAGAGAAATTCTGTGCTGGTCTTCATTGTGTCCCTGATCTCCAATAGCATACTGTGGTCCTGGCCCTCCAGTCTGCCTCTCTGCCTGCATCCTCTGGAGCTGGGGATGGGGGTGGGGGTAGGTTGGCCTCTAGTGGCTGCTGCTTCTTCCTCCATTTGTGACAGCAGGGCATCATCCTCCATGGGATCCTCCATGTCTGCCGGCATGGGGAGTGCAGCTGTCGGGGGGGGTCTCTGCTGTGGGCCCTCTGAAGATACCTGCCTGGACAGGGTAGCTGGCTCCTGGATGGAAGAGGACTGGCTCTGTGGGCTGTCTGAGGGAGAGGGGTCTCAGAGGGGCTGCTACTCGGTGGTGGATCTCACCCTCCAGGATACTGCACTTGGCCATGATGTACATCTCCTGGTCAGTGAGCTTGACAGCGGCCTGCCCGGATTTCTGAGGTTAGCTTGCCATACAGGTGTGCATGTGCTTTCAACCATCCTAGGAGTACTTCTGCAGTGTACCCCAGGCTCTCTTCCTTGTCTCTCCAA
Organism: Laticauda laticaudata; assembly: GCA_004320025.1. Taxonomy (NCBI): domain Eukaryota; kingdom Metazoa; phylum Chordata; class Lepidosauria; order Squamata; family Elapidae; genus Laticauda; species Laticauda laticaudata. Next base: position 37,385 of record BHFT01032897.1, on the reverse strand, counting down.
GCTGCCTGTTTTCTTCTTGGTGTCCCAATAGAGTCTGTGGCCCTTCTTCAGAGGTACTCATTCTCCCTCAGCCATTCCAGCACCTCATCCTCATGCTCCTTGGAAACGGTGTACTGTTTCCTCTCTCCCTTCTCCTTCCCTTGCCTCTTCCTCCTCCTGGCAGGGGCTTGAGCAGGGCCTTCAGGGCTTGGCAGCAGGGCCTTCAGGGGCTTGAGCAGGGCCTCAGGGCTTGAACAGCAGGGCCTTCCGCAGGATGGCTTTGAGGGCCTTGGGGCTGGTCCACCATAGCAGCAGCAGCAGCAGCAGCTTCAGAGTCAGTGCCAGGGGGTGGGATGCTGGTTCTGCCCTTCTTCACCTTGCCAGGGCTTGAACAAGTAGGCACAGTCTTCCTCTTCTTGCCTGACTGCTGAACCATGGTGTTCCTGCAAGATGTATGTGGCAGCACGTCTTTCCCCTGTATGCTGACTGCGTGCGTGCTGCATCCTTTTTATATCCGCGGAGCTGACGCAATTCATATTCCCCACATGCACAGTGAATGCTTTGCATCCGATATACATACGCGTGGCATCTCCTTTGTTTCCTATAGGCATCCATGATGCATCCGCTTCATCCACTATGCATCCGCCCCTTCCACTATGTGTCCGCTTTTAAATTCTCCCTGGAACCCCTTCGGAGGTGTCATCCGCTTCCATCCGCTTTCATCCACTAGGCTTCCGATGAACATCCACTTAACATCCCTGCTATATGCCAACCATGTCCGTTCTTTTCCATTCTTTTCCGAATTCTGTTTATGCAAATTTTTGCCACTTTTGGGAGTGGATGACAACGGATGGAGCCACCCCCAAAATTTTGCTCATCCGCTGTGTCCTTTATGCATTCATTTTGCGTCTATCGGCCAGTGGGACCGGGCCTTAAGTATACAGCATGTGGGAAGAGAAATTCAAGAGGAAGCATTGTCTTTCCCTCATAATATTATAAAGATGGCCAGCCTGCAGGTTGTCAATGTCACCAGCTTATTTTTGCAAGCTGCAAAGACCCCTTGGTTCAATAAAATAAATGCAGTTTAAATTTCAGTGAAAATTAAATTACCTGTTTTGTAATTTGTTTTCCCAAGATAAAATAACACCAAAACTTTAAAGTCTCCTTCTGGGACTGAACATTTCAGCCATTCCCCATGATGTTTTATTGACACCCTCAGACATACATTGTCTGGAAAATAATCTATTGGAGTGAAGTCCAAGTATCACAGTTTCCCTGCCATTTTATTAAAATAAAGGATCTTCCATGCAGCTGAATAGCAGTAGGTTCAAATCAAAGAATTTCCTAACACAATATTTGGTGATCAGTACTGATTTTAAAGAATGACAAATAAATGACTGGTATAATGGTACATGGTTATCACAATTATGCATTACTTCCAACGCTAGGAGACTATGTCTCTCCTTAATATTTCCTGGGGACCAATTAATTCCCATTGGCAAGGGAAGTAGTATCATCTGTCTAGACCAATTAGGGAATAACTGCCCTATGCTATACAGATAGTCCTCAATTTGCAACCACAATTGAGCTCCAACATTTAGTTACAAAATGAGTTTTGCCCCATTTTACAATCCTTCTTGCCACAGTTGTTAAGTCAATCACTGCAGTTGTTAAGGGGTAACAGGGTTGCAAAGTGAACCTGGATTCCCCATTGATTTTGCTTGTCCGAAGGTCACAAAAGGTGATCACATGACCCCAGGACACTGCCACTATCATACATATAAGCCAATTACCATGAGTCTGAATTTTGACCATGGGGATGCTGCATAGGTCATAAGTGTGAGCACAGTCATAAGCCACTTTTACAGTCTGTCAGTGTTCCAGAGAAACAAACTCCAATAGCAAAGCTCTGAGACTTTTGTAACTTTGAACAGTCACTAAATCAGTGGTGGTAAGCAGAAGACTAACTGTATTATAAAAATTCCATGTAGAGGAACACTGACAGCAACTTTCTGCCGTTCTTCAAAGCATTCTTAAAAGTAGTATTTATTGTAGCAGATTGTTTTCTAGTTTAGTGAGGTGCATAATTGCTTTGCAGCAAAACTCTTCCTATCTCACAAGTTTAAGGCTAGGTCCCACTGGCCGACGGATGCAAAACGTATGCAAAAAGGACACAGCGGACAAGCAAAATTTCGGGGGTGCTCCATCCGTTGTCATCCGCTCCAAAAAGTGGCAAAAATTTGCATAAACAGAACGGAAAAGAAAGGAAAAGAACGGACATGGGTAGTATGTAGTGGGGATGTCAAATGGATGTTCATAGGAAGCCTAGAAGATGTATATAGGATGCAAACCGTTCACTGCTCATCCTTTCTATTTCCGTGCTACTAACACTGTGTGGACGTTCCGTGTACCTTTTGTTTCCTCCCTCTTTCCGTTTTCAACTGCAGTGGATGTGAGTTGAGGGGATGCTCAGAGGATGCAGAGAGGATACAGTGGACGTCTAACGGATGATAAATGGACATAGAACGTTTGTTGCTCGTATGTCATGGATTTACATCACACACAGCGGAAAGTTCATCCGTTCACAAAGTTTTGTGCAGCTCAAAATTCTTGAGCGGATGAAATCTCAGTGGACGGATGCTCGACGGATAGAGCGTATGAAAGACATATGCAGTGAGTACACAACGGATGCATAGTGTTTTCCAACGTTTTTTAACATTTTACATCCTCTTTGCATCCGTTGGTGCAGTGGGACAGGGGCTTTAATATCTGATGCAGGCTTATAAGTGTAGACTTTTGTTAATCATTTCTTTGTCTTAATTAAAACAAATATTCAGTCTGTCATTCTGCCATTGAGTTCTCTCATGGTCCTTATTTTCACAAATCTACCAGTCTGGCAAGTCTTGTAACTAAGGGCCACTCTAAAATGACATATATGATATAATAAGGATACTAGGATGTTTATGTACCTAGGATAAATTGTTCCACCTGGTGGAAAACACAGGAGCATTAATAAATGTCAATTGTTTTGTTTATTCTTTAAAGAATTACCTATTTCCTTTGTTTCTTAGCAAAACCATTCCTTGTAATTACCTGCTTGCAAACTAACTACATCTTTAATGTGATATTTTGATAAATTCTTTATTCCATCATAGGGATTTTCCATTGTTAACCGAAGCATTCCTAAGCAGGAATTGGGGAAACAGTTGTTTTCTGCAGCTGCTTTGGCAGCTGTCGCTCCAATGTGCTGTATATTATATATAGTAATTTTTGTGATCTTCTAGAAAAGAGAATGGGAGCAAAAAAGGATGATTGGAACCATTCTGGGGCAACAAATGATCAGTTTGTGTAATTATTTGCATCGGGCTTAGATGCTCCAAAGATCTAATGTGAAATATTTTTCTTTTTTTAAAAAGTAAAAAAATATATCAAACCCTGGGGTAGTAATTTCACAGTCTGTTAGCACAGTCTGTTTGTGCTTGTTCAAAGGCAGCTGGGTAGAAGAAGTGGAGAATTTGTCCCTGCAGAACAGAGTTTGGGTTTTTGCGTTGTGAGTTGATGAACTGAAACAATGACATTCAGCAAACAAGTTTAAAGCTTTTTGTGGCAGATATGAAATAGAGAGCAAATATTTCTAGTGGATTGTATAGGTTTGTGCTATCAGAGCCTCAGATTGCCTCAGTCAATCATGAGCCCTTTGAGATGAAACTGGCGACAGCCTTGCATAAGTCAGGCCCACTGACTTTTATTGTGTTGCGACTTTTATCCTTGGCACCAATCTAATACAGCAATGACTGGCCTTTACATTCTAGTTTAGGCCATCAAAGGGAAATGTTGCCACATGAAGAGAAGAAATGACTTATTGACATTGTCAGTGTCAAACATTCCAGACCTGAGCCATTGGGAACAACCACAGGGTCTTACTCTATAATGTGGATTGCATTGCTATGGCTTTCTTTGCTGTGGCAGGTGTGTGAAAAAAGACCACAATTGGAAGGTTAGTATTTCAAGGTGGGGAGAAGCTGAGAGAGCACAGTGCTCTCTTTAGTTTAGGAGAATGGAGCTGGTTTTCCTTCAAAGGTTGCTGAATTACAATTCCCAAACTTCATTTAGATAGACTGGGGAGGGTTACCCAGGTGTTCCTACAAAGCAAACAACATTGAGAAATACAATAAATTATAGGCACGTGGTTCACACTTATTTATTGTACCACATGTGATTTTGGAACAACATTTGCTCTAGAATCACAAGAAAAATGGCACAGGGTGGCCCCATTTAGACTGAAAAATTGCAATGCTCATACCAAAGGCAAAACATATAGGTTATTATTGTATTATTTTTTAACGTGCAAGCTATTTAAAATACGGTTGTTGATCACATTGGACAATATCCTGCAATTGAACAGAATGTTTTTATTATGTTCACCTTGGAGGTTCTATTGACTATGTTTATAAAAACAAAAGTAATCAAAATAAGCACAGTAGTAAAATCCAATCCCAGTACAATACTATTGTGTAGCTGCAAACATCCATAACCTTTGGCTAGTGCTCCCAGATTTGATCATGATGCCCTAATTGCAATGATTATCTTCTGACAATCAGCACAATAAACAACTAAAGAATTAAATGTCTGTATAAAGAAGGAAGAATGGCAGCATAAAAGCGGGTGTGTTCACCAAACTGGGTACTGCCACAATTGTCCAAAAAGTGCTTTTTCCAAAAGACAACTGGACTTCCTTTTTTTTTTCTTTGAAAACCTTTTGCTTCTCATCCAGGAAGGTTCTCCAGTTCAGCTCTAAGAAGCTTCTTGGATGAGAAATGAAACATTTACAAAGAAAAACAAAACAAGAAAGTACAGTTGCCTTTTGGAAAAAGCACTTTTTGGACAACAATGACCTGGATGATTGAGAATCTCCATAGATATACTGCCACAAATATTTCATTTTCCTTACTCCCTCTTTTCATTGTAGGGACATGGACAGAGAAAGAAAATACAACTTGCTTTACTTGCATCTGATTTTGCTTTCCTTTCTATTTGCATATGTCAAACTGGGCAAGCAGGTTTAGAAGAAACACAGACATGGCTGTAATCTCTTTTGATAATTTGCTGTCCCAGCCAACCATTTAAGCTTGGGCATCTCTACAGAAATCAGTGAGATCCCTCTTTTATTTTTTCAGATAAAGCAATTACCAGATTATTTTTTTCTAAAGAGGTGACATATAACAAAGACAGGAAACACTGAAGACTGATTTCCATCTCCTATTTGATTTTGGGGTGGGGGGAATGATTTAAAAAGACACCATAGTTACCCTAACATAAACATCATTATCTTTATAATATGATTCTTTCTGTCCTCAGGAGCTCCAGTATGCTCAGTGACACTCATTCATTACAATGGAAGGGGCAACACTAAAAATTGAAGTCACACTTGTTTTACAGTTTCGCCTGCTTCTAAAGTAGCTGCATAAGATGCACCTCATGGGCAGGACACCAAATCTGTCACCTGCACATAACTTAGATCATTACGCATGAAGAGAACTCAACCTTTTTGTAATGGAAAGAAACATTTTTCTCTCTCTATGTGCAGCAGGCCAATGTCATTTTACTCTCAGGAACCTGACTGTTACGTATAGGTGAAAATAAAATTAGTTCAACCTATCTGTGCAAGCAAAACAAGAGATGGTCAAGGTGTATTTGAAACAATCAATTGCACACCAAAGGCTATGATAGCAAGAAGACTCATGGAGCCAAATGGTGGAGATCAAAAAAGAAAGAAAAAATGTAGCTCTTTTCTTTGAAGTTTCTGACACTTAACAGAGTTGCCCTTGATGAATCTTTTCCTTGTATGTTCTTTCTATCGAGTACGTTACTGGATTTTAACAAGACAAACAGCTTTATCAAATGACTCTTGGAGCAAATGTCTCACCACAAAGTGATGAACTAAGTAGTTCTGAGCTCTCTCCGATCGATGCTATCAGTTGGATGGGTGCACAAGGAATTGACCTGTACATCTTTTTCTTTCGCTCTTCTGGGTGACAATGAGGAGAAGGAAAAGGCTGCTTTGGTGTACACAATATCGGCCACAAGACTGACTGCTTTCTGCTTCAGAATATCTAAAAATAGGCTTGCAAACATGGCCTACCACATTTGCAAGGAAACAAATCACAAGATAGACTGTCGTGCACATTGGCAAGGTGGGGGGGTTCTGTTTGGTCAGGTATGGAGGGACTTATGTATGTTTAGTTTTCTTTTTGATACTGTATTAATCCTCTTGGGAAACTCAATGTTTGTATTTTCTACTTGGAAATGAGGTACCAGGATACAACTCTAAGCTTCCAGGCTGTCAGTTTTCATTTCCAGACATGCAGAACTAGTTTAGTTGTTCTACGAAAGAATCTGTCACTTCATAACTTTTACCACCATGAAAGGTTGAGCATGTAAGACTTAATTATTTCATGAGATTTCTATGTGCTGCATTTTTATTGTCTCGGGGCAAACACATTTTGGAAACTAGAAGAACCATTGAGATTACATGATGAATGTGCTTACAAAATGGCAGCCACTCCCATTTGACAAATGGCAAATGGCTTTACCTCCCATCCTCAGATTTATTCCCTCTCAGGGAGCTCCTTATGGGGCTCAGCATATTCCTACAAATAAGTACACTAGAAGATGTTGCTAAATGAAGCAAAGTATGCTTGCTTAAAGTTGTTTGCTTCTGCTGTGACTGCAGCATTGAAAGGAGTTCAGGGATAGTTTGTGGCATCTTAGTCAAGCACATTGAGAAACACTAGAGCTGAACAAAGCCTTCTCTCTGAAAGAATAACAATGGAATTTCTGTAGCACTGCATTTGGAGAGAATGTGAGTTTATATGGCTCACATTTTGCTTCATTTTATCAAGATACATTAAGTACTGCTCATATCAATTGAGTTCAATGAGATTTCCAAAGTCACTGATTTGTTATATTATAGACATCTAAACGACACGATAAACAAGTATATCAAACAAAGGTGTTATTTCAGATTTGGGGGGGGTTACATTTCATCCAAATAATGCTGCATATTCAGAAAGTCCCTGTCAGATACTTGTCTATTTTTTAAAAATTGAAATGTTTTATTTGCTTTTAAGGAAGCCCTGATTTAGCTACTTGCCTTGGTTTCATAGTTTTTCTCATATGTATTACTATTCATTTCCATACGTCATTACTGTGAGTCAAAACTTATAATATGCTACAGATACAGAATTACTTGGGTAATAGCCAGTTGAAGATCTGATAATAAATTTCATAGTTTCCTACTTTCTTTACCAAGCTTTAGAAAGCTGGAATATCTTGTTGACAAAGTGGGAAAAAAGTTGTTCCAGATCAATAACCATATATTTTAAGCTGCAAATGGAGTACATACAGTGTGATCGTTAGTTCAATCCGCACTGTAAATTAAAATTGCCTTTAGGATGAAAATTATAAAACAATCAAATATTAAGAATGAGGAAGGTAATATGTCAAATGTGATTTCTTAATTGGCAATTATATATTTTTTCAGATAGACTTCAATATATTCAGTGAAACAGGAAAGATGAAAGTGGTCATCTATTAATACAGTATTGTAAAATGAACTATAAGTTATATTAGAAAATGATAACAGTGGTGCTAGTAATGGGTCTCCATAATGCAGTTACCTTAAACTTTTAGGGTTGATTGTAGCAGCAGTTTCTAGGACAGAAATGGTCATTTTGCAAACATAAAGATGCAAGGTCTACATAATATCATGACAGGTATCAGTTAATTGAAAAAAGTGGGAGGGAGAATCCATGGATTTAAACACAAAGAAGTTCTCTATATATTCTCAGTGACTATGGGGCAATCAGCTGATGGGACTTCATTTTGGTGAAGATTTTAATCTAGGTGAGCCATGTCTGTGAGTCTTCTGCCAAATCTAGCTAAAGAGCTGGGCTAAATCATGAAGTTTCTGGAGATCTGTGATTTACCGTCAAGTCCTGATTACTAATTCCTGATAATAATTAAAATAGCAGCCAACTGTCACCTGTTAGGTGGAATGAGTGATAGTTTAGTCAGGCCACTTTCATCCTAATGATTGGCTGAAAGTGTGAGGAATAACTTCTTCAAGGTTATGGACTAAAACAAGCATCCTATTTTTTTCTCTTTCATCCTGTTGTTGGAAGAAATAGCCATCTGGTTCAGTTGCAAGTTGGGAGAAAGGCACTGGAAACATGGAAGCTGAATGGAAAGATGGTTTAATGATGAAGCAGAACCACCAAGCACATAGTTCTGGTGCAGCTGACCACATGGAGTTGAGAGTGGGGGGTATTTATATCTGCTCTTGGGCTTTGCACTTGAACTTCATGTTGCTGTGCAAGAACATGTATTCTATTGGTTGTTGTCAGACTTCCGTGGAGCTTGTCTGATCTAAGTTTGGTTGAAGTTTGAACTGCTGGGGGTGGTGCAACTGAGATGATGCAATGAAGGGGCTTTGGACAATTCCTTTTGTAGCTGAGGGCTAATCCTACCTTTGTTGGATCTTGGGGATGGTATTTACCTCTGAATAGAGCTGTCTATCTCTTAAGTGCTGACATCTGCTGTAGGCTATTAAAGAAGGTGGGGGCTGCTTTCCAAGAGCATGTTTCTCAATTTCTCATCCAGGAAAATATCATATTCTGCCTTTTTAATACTTCTCAAAATATTTCATTCTTTTAGGAGAGAGGTGGGTGCTAACTTTCTACACTGTCTTCCTTGCATGCTCTATTGAAGAATTTCTCCAGAGGGGAAGGGAAAAAAAACAAAAATAGCTAACCTACAGAAGATATTGGAGTTCTTTTCCCTTTTAACATCCACCTTAATTTAGTAGAAAAGTTTTGAACTTATTCCATTTCCTAATAGTAACCATAAATTATGCAGACTGATTCTTGTCTCCCTGCCACAAAACATCCCTATCAAAAATAATTTGATTGATTTGCTTGCGTCTGTAGATAGTCTGAATCAGGTTCCTCACAAAGACACCTGTTCAAAATCGTAAATCTTGCTTCCCGTCCTAACTTTGTGTTTCAGTTTAGATTATATTTTCATTAATTCATGTACTATTTTTACTGCCTTGCAAACAACAGGGCAGTGATGAGATAAATTTTTATTCCTATTTATTCATATCAGATATTCCCAACCCCCATCCCATCTACTGTGCAATGTGAAATGGCCTTGCAGTTAGCAAATGCATGTGGCAGCAGCCGATTTGCTACAAGATGATTGCATGTTGTGCTGATGTAAGGATCCTTTGGGCACAATGAAATTTCCCTGTAGCACCATAATCCTGACACTTCATTTCAACTCTGGAAGTGCTGTGTATATGCTCTACTGCTGAGCTGTATCACCTCAACAAATCAGTAGTTACAGTTATTTCCTTGTAGCCTGAAACTTGGGCTTTGCAGTTATTTGCTATCTACATCAATGTCTAAAGGGGGGAAGGATAATTATGCCCCCCAAAGCTTAGCAGTGTGATCCGTAATTGCAACATACATTCTGACCCAGAGAAATCACACAAAAATCATAACCAGAATGTCAGGTTGGAGCTCTTTGACTGAAGCAATCCTCTCAAGCAATTTTCCATAATGATGATTTACTTCTGAGTAAACTTGCATCAAATTGGGTTAAGACATTGTATGGAATCTTGCTGCAGCTGTTCTGACAACTATCCTGGGGTTTGCTGCCTGACTGATGAAGTGTCATCACCCCATAAATCATAAGTTATCCTTCAGGAGTAGCTTTATCTCTCATTTAGTGCAAAGTAGTCTTGATGAGCTGATAAGTATTTGGTAAAACCTTGTTTCTTATCCTATGGGGGCAGTGTTAGCAATAGAGAAAATGGGCTCAAATCTTTCATAATCACAGATCACACATATACAATCACACAAAGACATCTAACAAAAGGTACAAAATGTTTTATTTGCAGCTGTAGACTTTCACATAGTCCTACAAAACATTCAGATCAATTATTTATGGATTGCTGGCACTGTGATTTGTTAAATGCAGACAGTGAGATGGCTAGACCGCCCCTCTTCTATGTTGACATCAAAAATTATTCAATATCAGTCAAATTTTAAAGGTAGCAGCTTCGGGACATGAAAGAGGAGGTTGATGCATATCTTCAGTTCATTACTGGGGGGGGGGGGG
>BHFT01032897.1:0-27211 GCA_004320025.1 Laticauda laticaudata | reverse complement strand
GGGGGGGGGGGGGGGGGGAATCATTCTCCCATTCTGGTGGGGTGAGAAAACTCACGTGAATGCTTAGCCTAAGAGTGTAAGCATGGCAGCTTACCCTGAGAAAATTGCTATGAATATTATTCCTTGCAATCCTCGGAGGTTCTCACCAAATTTGGAGCCTATCAGATTGGCCTTTTTCATAACATTTCAAATTGAAGTTGCAGCTGGTCCTTGGACAGATGAATAAAACTTAAGGATTGGTTTTTGTTTTTGTTTTTTGCTTCAATGCTCAGGCCGTTTCTGTGACTGACACACCAAATAGTAGCTACCAATCATTGAAAGCAACTCTGCTGTCATGTATTTAATCCACATGCTATAATTTATGATGTATTTCCTTTCCCTGGGATTTAAATTGGCCACTCACATTGTTGAAATGGATTTTTCTAAATGTACAGCCACACCTGTCTTGAGAAGGAGAAATTATTTTGAAGTTGTTCAAGGGTAGCCTGGCCTTATATCTCAAGGCTGGGGAGGCAGCAGAGTCACCTCAATTCAAATAGCTGACAATCGGATTAATCTGGGGAGAAGACGTGAGCGAGATCATATGTCAAGGGGATGATGATGAAGTGAGAATAGTCCAATAAAATACTTTGAGATCTTTGTCAGGGGACGTGAAAAGCCATGGTGAAGCACATTGAGAAACAAACATCAAACTAATTCAAGCAATGTAGGGTCCAGTGTTCCCATGAGATATGTAAGATTTGGAAGAAAAAGCTGCTAGATCTAAAATTGAAACAAAATATGGAACAGATGACTAGAAATTCTCATCACTATCCTCCTGAGCATAATGTAAAGTAAAAGAGACTTATTGATCAGCTTAGGTTTGCAAAGTGGACAATTCCTATTGACTTCGCCATCCTTGATTTTTTATTTATCAAACTTATATACTACCCATCTCACTCTGACTCTGGGTGGCTTTATCATTAAAAGATGATGAACAGGCATTCTCCAAAGGCACTGTTTGGAGAATGCTGGTAATGCAAAAACAGCAAAGAGCTGGTTTAAATTGGTTTAAAGCTATACCATCTCTATGTACATCAGGGCTGTCAAACTTGTGGCCAGTGGGCTGGATACGTCATGCCCTGGCCATGCCCACGGCCAGTTTAGCAACTGGCATGTATTTATGACTGTTGCAGTGTCCTGAGGTTGTCTAATCCCCTTGGGCCATCTTTTGACAAGCAAAGTCAATGGAGAAGCCAAATTCACTTTACAATCATGTTACTGACTTAACAACTTCGATTAAACCAGATTCACTTAACAACTGTGGCAAAAAAGGTTGTAAAATGGGGGCAAAACTCACTTAACAAGTGTCTCACTTAGTGACAGAAATTTTGGGTTGTTGTCATAAATCAGGTCTGTCAAACTGGTGGCCCATGGCCCATATACATCATGTGCACCCACCCCAGCTCCACAAAAGCAAAAAACATTGCAGTATATCACAATCTAGTCGGTGATACGATCAAGATTGAAACCCATGTCATAAATCAAGGGCTTGTCTATTCTTGCTTAATCACATATTCTTTGAGGGTAAAAGACAAAACAGAACCTTAGGCATGTGGAGAATGACCACAGGCAGAGTAGCGTTTTCTAAAGCAGTGACTCCTAGATGACTTTGTATGTGTATTTTTAGAAATCCCAGCTTATTTGACAGCTGTGAATATTAAAATCCAACACACCTGCAGTATGTATATATGTGCATGTGTATGCATACATACACAAGCACAGACACAAAATATATGATTATTTATTCACTTACAGCAACATTGCTTGCGTGATGACCATTTACCCTGCAATTAAAACAATTATTGCATTGGATATACAGCAGTGATTGCACAAATCAACATCACATTTTCTTTTCTGAAAAGGACCCATAGACATCAAGAATCCAAACACATTCCTCATGCCTAAGAGCACAATATTGTTAAATACTGAATATAGTGTGGTCTTGATAGGGGCAGATAATGTAATTTCAATGATATTTTGGCTACCATCTTTGCTACAATTCAAGGGTTCCCGTGGATCACTGTTCGTCTCAAGCCACAGCTAGCATAGTTCAGATACTCTTCTTAAACCCCAGGGTCTGGAGGTCTTTGCAGCAGGAGAAAATAAAGCTATGGACCCTTATTGTGGGATTTTGAGCAGGTAGCAAGCATGTGAAGAGCAAGCTGGTCACCTGCAAGATGTAAGGCACTCATTTCATCTTTTAGAAAACTTCAACTACTAAGAACTCCAGTAGATGCTTTTTCCCCACCATTCAGGAGGACAATAGGGAAGAGTTACACTCTTCATAGGGCAGAATGTTTCTCCTGCCGACTCCAAGGACATCATGAACATCTATAGCCATGTTCCCCGAGGCCCCTTGGCAATAAGGTGTAGCTAGATATTCTCACTGCTATTATTTGGGGTAGCAAAATGTTGGGTCCCTCAGCACATTCTTTTGAAAAATGTATAAAATATGGATTGGAGAGAAAATAGTACTGATATGGGTTGGGACTAAGAAGAAATGTAAACAGAAAATTACTTCCAAGAAATGCTTATGAAGGTGAATTAGTAGAAACTTCCTCCTTTCAATTTCACTGTAGAAATGAGATGGTATGCAATACATATACTTACACACAGTGCTTCAAATAAATATCTCGTGAATTAAAAATTAAGTTGGAAAAATTTTAAGAGAATAATATTTTACACCAAACTGTTTTTCTTAATCATAATTTCCTCTCTTTCACTTTTCTCTTCACCTATAGTTGAGACAAGAAATACAAGAAATATGTATTGTTTTTTATAAAAATATAAAACAGAGAAAGAGGATAATCATCATTTTATGGCTGTGTATGGAAATGATAAATATTCTAGGTACAAAATGATTTTGTGGTACAATCATCCCTTTCCCTCCCTCCACTAGAGCTTAGCAAGGACCAATATTCTGAAATCTAATGAAGAAAATTGAAATCTAATCAGGAAGAAGGAAGAATATTGAAATGTAAAGTACAACCCTAATTAAAAGATTTTGTGGAACTTCAGGATTGGTTTTATTTAAAATTTAGATGAAATGGATAATACTTCAATACTATTCAGCTGACTGGGTTTCTAATTGTCAGTGATCTGATGACAAAGCCTAGAGTTCTGCACGTAAACAAAGATGCATAGGTAGAATAGAAAATAGTATAGAACAGAACAGAACAGAATAATAAAGTTGGAAGGGACCTTGGAGGTCTTCTAGTTCAACCCCTGCTTAGGCAGGAAACCCTACAGTTATATTCTATGTCAGTGGTGGCAAACCTTTTTGGCACCAAGTACTGAAATGGGAGCACCATGCAGGAGTGCCGGAAACCGGAAGAGCAGCTTCCTGGTGCACCTCATGGGAGCACCGGAAACCAGAAGCTCAGCTTCGTGGCACATGCATGTGCACTGGTCCCTGGTCTTCTGGTTTCTAATGTGCATTGCACGCACAACGCCCAGCACACCGAGGAGCTGCTCTTCCGGTTTCCAGGGTTCCCGCACATGTGAAGACCAGCTGGCCAGCATGCATACGCGCCAGAAATGTTAGTATCTTTTCTTTTTTTTTCTTGTTCTTGGACATTGATTTTATGTAGTGGCTTGGTTCTGTTTTTAATATTTTAAAAATTTATTTTTTTATTTATTTAATGTGTTGCTTGGTTTTGTTCTTTGTTTCTCAAACAGAACATTTTGCTTATTGGCTTAATATAGAAAGACAGCAAGTTAACTAAATCAGCAAATGCACTCAAATCTACATTGGAAGAAAAAGACTAAGTAAATAATCCTTAAGAAGCCATTAGAAATGTTAAAATCAGAAAACACGTATATCTTCAAAATGTCTGATGTTTGTAGATAGATAGACAGATGGATAATAGATAGATAGATAGATAGATAGATAGATAGATAGATAGATAGATAGATAGATAGATAGATAGATAGATAGATCATGAGGGCTGCAATAGTTAAAATACATATGAGCAGCTTCAGGAATTCTGGGAGTTGAAGTTCACAGGTCATAAAGAGGTCATAGTGGCTCACCTCTGCACAAGATGATTTTTTCTCCAGAATTCTCTCATCTGGGATACTAATGAATAATCTTCTGATCTCAATTCTTTAATTCCAGGTCTCTTTTCTCAAAATATCACAAAGTTTCCAGTTTTTAAATGTCACAAAATATCAGCAAAGTGTATCAGACAAGCAGCAAGTCAATACATGTTTATATTCTGAACTTGGTGTTCTTTTTTATTTCATTTTACAGGAGAAGGGGGGAAGAATTAACCTGGCACTTCATCTTCATTTTAAAACAAAAGGGAGGGTAGGATGAAGAGAGACAGAAATAAGCCTTAGGGAACACATTCATTGAAAGTATTGATTACCATAAAGTGCAATTTTCTAAGAAAACATAAAAATAAATAAAGCATACAAATACAATAAAATGATTTGAAATTCTTTGGGAGACAGATCACTTTTTTAAAAAATTATGGACAATGTTATAATTAAAAAGCTATCAACAATCTGGGGTTTTCAAAAGTACTTTGTCACCTGAAGCACCTTCCTTGTAATTATCTTTTAGGCTTTAAGCTAGATCACCATTAACCTATGAAGAAGAAAGGTTACTATGCTTTCTGGTGTGAGAAATTGTATCATCATGTAAATTAAACCCTGTTAGGCAGTCAAATTGGATTTGGGAAAATGATTGGGTATTAAATCTAGTCATGGATGCTCTCAAAGAGCAGAAAAATGTGAGCCACTAAAAGGAAAGAAAAGCCTTGGAAAGCATTAATTTTTCTCCTCCAAGCATTCTTTTCCTCTGAATTTTTTCCTCTTAAATTTTTATGGACATTTTTGAAATGTTGGTCTCCATAAGATACCCCTCCTCTTCTCCCAGAGAATGCAAAATGAGTTGACCCCAAGCCAGATTGCTGTAATACCATTACAATAACTCTCCACTACGAATCTTCCAGCAAGCAATTGTCTTGGTGAATACACAAATATTCCCACAAGCAACAAAAAGAAAAATACAACTATCAGAATATTCTACTGATTAAAAAACAAAACTTAAGTGTTATTCAACAACATTTTTTCCCACCATGCAATTCTAGCCTAGCACTTTTAACCACGATTCTGCTCCCGCTCTTCTTATTGAAATAATATTTAACTGCATTTTTTAAAATGGTTTTATATGTTAGGAATTGTAATGAGGTCTTAAGGCTATTGTTATGCAGTCAAATTTGCAACAGAAATATATATCACCTGTAGAAATATTTGTATACTGTTTCTATATATTTATCAGAGTAGCTTGTTAGTCCATTGAAGCAGTATTAATTTACACCTTAAACTTCCCTGGATTACTGCTCATTTCATAAGTCATCGAGAGTACAATGCTGTGGTGGGATATGTACATACATCCTTTGGCCTCAATGTAACACACCACTCACCAGAAACAGAGTATGGATCATCAAAGCTTTTGCTGTAATTAATTAATCCAAGAGCCACTGTACTTTTTTTCATTTCTGGACACTGCGTGTGTAAGTGATACTGACTGTGATGAGGATGTACAGATCTTTGTTGTTAGGAAGGAAGCCCCACAACAAGAAGCTGTCAATCATATTTTCTCTCTACAGAAAAAAGGAACACATTTGTGGCAGTCCTGCATTTCAACTGTGAGGTCTGTTTCATCTAGTATCATCTTGGGTCAAGAGGATGGTTGGAAAGTATAGATGCACATACTGTCACACAGCAAAGGTCATATTTTCCTGAGAGATGTTCTCAGATACAAATAGTGTTCTTTAGAATGTTTTACTTCTAAATGAATTGTAATTGTATACATCTGTGAAAAGACAATGTTTTTTTTAAAGTTATCATTGTATTCTTAACTAAAAATTAGAAGATAATTTTATGGATTTACCAGGTAAAACAAGGGTTCCTTGTTGTGGTTTGACTGGAAACATCTCAGTGTTATACCTCTTCTTCTGACTGGTTTAACTGGTCCAGCTAAACCATGTCAAGAACATAGTTTTTTCATTTATATGCCAGAAATGGTATGTGTTTTGTTTGGAAAAACACGAGGTAGACCGGGTTCCAACAAATAAAGTCTTTATTTCAAGGAGTCAGTAAAAGCGAACGGTTAGCCGAACTTGCGGCAGCCTTTTATACAGGCTAAGCCTGCCGACTTGTTAAACCAATGGCCAACGCTGTTTCGAATTTTGCCGCCTTTTTTAACTTTATTTGGATTTGCGTTCTTTAGTGAAACCAATCCAATGCTTACTTTAGTTGACCAATCAGATTTGCATGTTTTGAGTAACCAATTTGCATACAGAACACCCCTCCCTCCTTAGTTTCAGTCCTACGTGGTGATATAGTCACGCAGGTAGGCGGGGCCTTTTCCTGACTCGACTGGACCTGCGCAGTTCTTTCGGCGGAGACTTCGACGCAGGTTCGGACTGGCGGCTGCTGTGTCGTTCCGGTTCCTTCTCTCTGGAACCGTCTGGAAGAGTGAGTCAGCCATCATTCTGGCCGCCTGAGTTTCTTATGGCACGGCGCGTTTTGCCGCCTCCTCCCATTTCCTCCGAGAGGTCGAGCTGGCCTAGCTGTCCCTTCCGATAGGCTTCAGCAAGTCTCTTTCAAACCAGTGAGTTCTTTATTTGCTCTTTTTGTTTGTTAATCTTCTTTGGGTTTTTTGTTGTATCGCGGTCTTTATTTGTTTCTCGCATTTCCCCCCTCTTATTGGGTTTGCCAATCACCGCGTTTTTCCATGTGTGGGTTATGTCTGTATTTTCGTTCTATGTTTCGGGAACGCGAAGCTGGTCTATGTGCCGCTTCATTCCTGCCCGTCCGTCAATTGTTAATCGTAGGATTTGGGGCCTGTTTTTTGCGTGATTTGTCCTGGTAGCCAAACAGGGTCCCGGTTGAAGTTTTTAGCGTAAACCACTCGCCTATTTCAATTTCCTAAATGCGTGTGGAGGAGTCGGGGGGGGGTTATGGGTAAAATTGCGGTGCAACCTGTGAGGTGTGATCTTATTTCCTGCCCATGAGCAAATTCTGCATGGGGACTTGTGGTCGTGGTACTAGGGCGTTATGTGTTGGAGAGTGAGCAAATCAGTTTATTTTCTGTTGGACACAATCGGTGTCCATTCTCCTAAACCCTCTTGGTAAACCGACCATTCTCTCAGCCCTGCCCGTTTGCGGCCGGGTGGGTCCGTGCGGTTAGGCGCATGGTCCTTATACCTAGGAAGCTAGGTATTTGCTCGATTGTAGGCTGCGTTTAGGCTGTGGCCCATTATCTGTTAGCGAGACGTCCGGTAGACCATGCGATGGCAAAAGGTTGTCCTAGCTTGTTTTGGATTACAGTTTCTGTTGTTCGTTGATGGCCATGATTTTTACTTCTAGCCACATTAGAATAGGCATCGAACCGACAATCAGGAATGTATCCCCTTGGGTAGGACCTCGAAATCGAGTGGATTTCTTGACCACGGCCTCGTGCGGGTTTTCCAGTCTCTAAATGGCGTGCTTTTAGGCGGGGACGCGGTCCTAATTCCCTGGCACTTGTTGCCGACCTTACCCAATATATTCTATGTCCTTATCATACCCGGCCACCAAAACAATAATCTTCTAGCAAGCTTTTTTCATTTCACAAATTTCCGGTGCCTCTGCGTGTAACATCCCAAGTAACCCTGGGTTGTAGTTTGTTAGGAATGACTACTCGCATCACCCCACAATAAAACACCCTTTTGAATTCGAAGTTCCAGTCTGTCCTGGTCTGGAAAGGTTTAAAGTTTTCATTTTGGTTTTCCGGCCAGCCTTTACCTTACCCAGCTAAGGAATGCGGGAGGTCAATGAGTCTTTCGCCGGTGCTCTGGCAACATCATAAGCTGATATGCGTAGACGGTGCAAGTCTCAATTTGTAATGTTGATCATCGCTGGTGTCGGGTTTCCTCGGTTTCTGGTAAAGGTGTCTGCTCAAAAGCCGTCCGCATGGTAAATTTGTTTCCCTGGTCGATTGTCAGGAGTGTGCTAGGAATAGGCTGCTAGGAACTCTGACCATCTAGTCATTCTTAGAGAAAGGTATTTGGTGTTGGCCTGTTTCCCGGCCAAAATTCCCATTAGCGGGTTTGTGGTCTGTTATTAATTGAAAAGTCCGCCCGTAGAGGTACTCGTGGAAGCGTTTCACTCCAGCGGACAATTGATAGAGCTCTTGGCTCGAGTTGGCTGCTAATTCCTCTCGGTTTCCAGACAAAGTCCTTGAGTAGTATGCGGACGGCGTGCCTCTCTGCCATCAGGCAGTTGGTGGCTCAGGATGCACCGACTCCAAATGGCGAAGCGTCGCAGGTCACCCTCATGGCAGTGGTTTGCTAAATTGAATGAGAACATTTTGTTTGATGTCAGCAATTTTTTAATTTTTTGGAAGGAATTCTCTCTTCTATAACCCCAAGTCCAAATTTGCTTTCTCTGTCCAATAGGCGGTGTAATGGTTCTTGGCTATTGTGGCTTTAATTCGGTAGGAATACATTATAAAAATTTATCAGTCCAAGAAATGCTTGTAGTTCGGCTTTGTTTCTGGTTCTGCGTGCTTCATTGATACTTTAATTTTCTTGTCGTGTAGGGTGTATTACCGTCTCCGTCTATTAAATAGGCCCAGGAATTCGACGCTATTCTTAACTAGGCAACACTTTTCTCTTTTCACCTTGCAAGGCCAGATTCTCTAACACTTAGTTAGTACGTTCTTTGAGTCTTTGTTTTTAATTGGGTTTTCAATCGTTCGGTTGAGATTTCAGGGACATCGTCAAAGTATGGGTACGACTCGCTTGTATGCCATGGGTAGAAGGCGTTCCATTAGACTCTGGAAAATGCCTGCGGCGGCTACACTTACTCCAAATTGATGCACGGGTACATTTGAATGCGCCCTTATGGTGTGACTATAGTCTGCTGCTTCCGCCATTTCTGGTCCACTGGGAGTTGTTGGTAAGGCTTGTGCTAGGTCGAGATTTAGAAAAAACCTTTCTTTTCCCAGGAGTGAAGCAAAATTGCTGCCGACTACTGCACCGGCGTATTGCGCTTGGTTGAATGCCGTGTTCAAGGGTTTAGCCTTATAGTCACCCAACAGATTCTAATGGGATCCATCGGGTTGATAGGGTTGTGACTATAGGCGTTTCCCACTCGAATTGGCATGGTCCACAGGTTCTAATAACCCTTGGGCTATTTTAATTTGTCTAGCTGTTCCTCTATTTTTGCCTTTTAGTGCAAAAGGAACTCGCCTGGCTTTTATTCTTCTGGGCTATCTTGGGGTGTTTAAACTGAAAAAGAAATAGGATTTCCCCGCATACTTGCCGAAAATTCTGGACATCGATCAATAGTAGTGAGCCGTCAAAAACGTCCTGGAATTCCCGGATGAGGTTCGTTCTTCTTCCCAGCCGGTTTGCCATGCATCCACTCGATGCGATCCCAAGTCATCCCGGATGCCAATGGTGCGAAACCATCGTATGCCCAGGAGACTTGGTCTGTCTCGGTATTCGATTATGGTTCAGCGGTAGCATTTTGGACGTAGTTGTTTGTAGGTGACTCGGCAAATGTCCCATTTTGCCGACTACAAGGGATTTGGTTACCCTGGTAGTCCCTGAGAGCTTAAGGGTGCATGCTCTTTAGTTCTTTGGTTTTTGAATATTCTGGGACTAATAGCTGTTTTATTGTGTCCCACATACCATAGAGAGAAAAGGACCGCCAGGATCTACTTCCATCTTGCAGTCTTTCCCTTCGATTTTCTACAAATGACTTTAACTTTCTTCCCGTTTCCGTCTGGGCGACTATCCTATAGTGAAAGCTGAATGTGTATTGGCTCGCTTGTTCTTGTTGCCACTTTCTTTCAGTTCGCATTTATAGGCTTGGCTTGTATTGGATGCATTTCTGTTGTCTCGTTGGGCTGTAAGCTTTCCTTGTTCTGCAGACTTTTTAGAGATGCCCTCATTTCTTTGCAGCACCCTGCAGGATGGCATCGAGAAATCTGCATTCGGCCTCGGGGATGATTTCCTCCGCAGCCAGCGCCATTCCGCCAATTCTTTCTCTTGGTGCTCTTTTCTGTTTAGTGTATAGGCAGTGGACCTCATCGTCTTCTTCGCTAGAGTCAGCGTGTTTCGCCATACTCTTCGTAGTGCAGTGCGTGGTTGGGTAGATTGTTTTTGTCTTTCGGTTGGGTTTTATATATCACTCACGTAAAGTGCATCACGATGGTTCATTTTCTTCATAGTGACAGCCGATTTTTCACGGCTTCGGCGGCTGTGGCTTCCGTTGATAGCTTCGGCCTACCACTCTGATGTTGGGGTTTGTTGAATAATTTACTCTGTGTGGTCGAGTCTCTCAACCCCAAACATCCACTCGATCCCTCATTGCCTCGTCGAGGTTTGAGAATCACACACTCACCACCTATTGTCTAAGTGCAAGCAACAAAATCGCGACTGGTCTCTCCCTCTCTCGGTCTCTCCTGTAGAATTCAATTGTCGCTTTATTAAATTGCGACACCATCGGAGCGTAGTGTGCTTGAGGATTCGTTGCAGTTCTGGCCACATTAGTTTTTACACATCTTGCGGGCTTTGCTAGAGCCTTTTGCCAATCTTGAAGACCGTTGGCCCACAGGGTGTTAGAACACAGCCCTCTTACGTTGCTCCAAAATTCCTCCATTTCATTGCTTTCCAGATACATTCTGGAAGCGGTCTGCATAGGATATCCCAATCCTCTTCGTTGGGGTGAAGGGTGCGGGTGCGGCTTGCGTTGTTCCAGCCATCTTTGTTCTCATCTTGGGCTTCCTTATCACCGCCGTTGCAGTTTTTCGCGCTGTCAGAACTCGATTCCCACCTTCGTCACCAGTGTTTTGTTCGGTAAAACACGAGGTAGACCGTGGTTCGCAACAAATAAAAGTCTTTATTTCAACGAGTCAGTAAAAGTGTGGAACAGTTAGCCGAAATGCTCATGCTTGCAGCCTTTATATACAGGCTAGCCTGCCGGCTTGTAACCAATGGCAGCTGTTCGAATTTGCCGCTGCCTTTTTTTACTTATTTGGATTGGTTCTTAGTAACCAATCCAATGCTTACTTTAGTTGACCAATCAGATTTGCATGTTTTGGAGTAACCCAATTTGCATACAGAACAGTATGGAAATGGGTTTTGTACGAAAAGCATTATATTCAATGCTTGCTAAGTCTTATTTTCTTGGGAAGAGAAGTCAAGGACACATTGGATAAATTCATTCCATCTCAATGGATCTTAGATTAAGTATATTTTTGTGTATTTTTTGTTGTTGTATGTCTCTGAGATAATGCAAACAAGGACCCTCGGTTCACAACGCTGCTTTCTTTTGTTTGATTCTTATGAGACGGTATAGATAGAGAGTGATAAACACCATAAATAGAATTGGCTTCTCAGTATTCAAAGCTGTGTGTGATATTTAATTGCTCCTGTGACACACATATACACTCTCCATACATGTAAGTGCTGAGGACTATGAAGGTGCCATTATATCCCCCTAAGAAACCTGCCAAAAATGATGTACTAAAAAATCTGTTGTAGATATGCCGTACTTGTGTTGAACAACACTCTTGCCTAAGATGACACTGCCATTCTTAGCAGGAAATATCTTGTCTCTTGCTAATACAGCTAATACAGCAGAGAGTTGTATTATTTTGCCACAGGATGTGCAATGGGTACTTTATGTTTCAGCAATTAATAGGATGAGATCAGGTTGCTTGTAAATTTAAAGCTGCAACAGGCAGCTCATATTTAAGATGTAGCCTTTTCTTTGGAGGTGCTAGCTGAAATAGACATAATCTGCCAGCATTTTAGTGGCCTATAGCCAACAGTGAGTCTTTGCTTTCAATTTGTAGAAAAAGGGTAATTGAGATTGTGTGCACAACAAATCAGAGGATGCCTCAGTACCGTATAAACCTTTAATAAGCCTTAAAATTCAAAGCCAAGGCACACTGAAGCAAATTGCAAAGGGTACAGTTATTTTGTACATGAAAGGGAAAAAAAACCCCTCTAATATGCTTTTAACTTGATTCTCCTAATCCTTCACAAGGCCATTATTTATGAACTTGGTCAAAAAATGACAAAAGTATTCATAGGAGAAAAAAAAAGTATAAATATTCTCTAAAATGATTCAGTTAGCTCTTGGTTGTTGCCTTGGCAATGGAATATTGAACTGACAATATTAGAGGAAACAAAATCTTGTTTAAATGAGAGCAAAGGCATCAATGCTAAAGACATTGTGATCTTAATGTCATTTCCTTCTCCTCCATCTTCCCTGAGCAGTTGGCAGATCAGCTGTTGGGGCTCAGGAATAAGGACAGCCCCCCAGTTATTGGGATGCTGCTTGGCAATTTAGATATTTGGGTTAATGTCATCATTCCAACTAACAAACTCCAAACCAATAGACTCTGAGACAGGCATTTTCTCAAAGTTCCATTTTATTAGTCTAGTCATATTGGCACATCTGGGAAAACCTGAATCTGAGAGTTCCTGGTTTTCCCTTCATAATTGAAAATCCAAAACCCATCCCCTGCACCCATCAGTCCATCACATGATCCAATCACCAGCTGTCCCAACTGGAGACTTTCCCAGGTGCAGGTTGGCTTGTCCTTGACTCAGAAGAAGAATAATGTTGTCTAAACTTCCACCTCTCTGTAAAATCCCCCCTCCCCAATTCCCAGGCACTAGAATGTGGCAGCATGGAAGTTTCTAAGTAAAATATGGCTTCTAAAGCTGACATTTTAATGTTATCTGAATATAATTATTTTTAAAACATGGCTCTTTATGGGAACAGAGAATGGGTAAGTACTGTAACTAAATGTTGTCATTGTTTCTGGAACAAGGAGAAGTGAGAGGCAGTGTGTGGCAATGCTTTCATGTGAAGAAGCTAAGATTTCTACCTAAAGCCAGAAAAGCATGATGGAATGTGCACTGAGAGAGAAGCCAAGATTAAGATACTACTGTAAGTGGTCCCAACTTGGATGGAGGAAAGTGGGAAAAATTCAGAGTACCCCACCGTAGAATCTCTCAGGACAGATCTAGTAGATCAGAGAGTTCTACGGTGGTCCTTGATTTACAACCATTTGTTTAGTGACCATTCAAAGTTACAACAAAACTGAAAAAAGTTACTTATGATTGGTTTTCATAGTCACGTGATCAAAATTCAGGCATGTAGCAACTGGTTCATATTTATGACAGTTGCAGTACCCCAGGATCATGTGATCACCCTTTGTGATCTTCTGGCCAGCAAACTCAATGGGGAAGCCAGATTCACTTAACAACTGTGTTACTAATTTAACAATTGCAACTTATTAACTTTAATAACTGTGGTAAGGAAGGTCATAAAATGGGGCACAAGTCACTTAGCAAATATCTTTCTTAGCAGCAGAAATTTTGGACTCAGTTGTGATTGTAAATTGAGGAGTAACTGTAGCTTTATTTTGGCAAGATTTTGTCCATTTAGGAGTAAGCAAATAAAGGAAGTAGGTTGGGTTAGAAGAAGAAAAAAAGAGGTCAAGTGACATTGTCAAACAATTCCCAGGCAATTCCCAGATTTAGCCCCAGGCAGGCTGTTCCACACAGTGTTCTAACATTACTGTGTTTGGGGAACAGGAACTCCAATTTAAAACAAATATACAAAACTTTTTGCCAATATAACCCCCCTGACAACTATAGTTGGGGAAAATGAAATCTTCTGTTATGAAATTCACTGAACAGGCTGATCAGAACACATACATTTTCAGTACACTGATTTGACTGCCCACCTGATGAATGGGAAAAGAGATAATGATGTTGTGCCATTCTTGCCTTGTAATTCCAATCTTGTGATTCCAATCATTCTTGTGATTCAATCAGCCTTGTCATCTAACCAGTCACAAGACTGACTGATCAACCAGGACCTATAAAAATGAACAAGACGCTGCAGCCAAAAACCCCACTGAAGAGGTCACCTAGTTTGGTAACAAAACGTCTGGGAGCCAAGCAGCAAGTTTGGAGGATAAACCGCTGCCTAAATCTACAACCCGAGCTACAAATATTCTCTAATTCCTAAGATAATGAGGTGATAAGGCCTTGGAAGTACTTTCTTGGCACAAAGATTCATGAATATAAGACACTTGGAAAAGAAAGAGGACAGAGATGCCATGCTCTCAGTTGGTTTGACCCAGTAAGATGATTGGGTGCTTCCAGAAACATTGGAAAGATCTGATCAAGGGTATTGTGGGAACAGCTCTAGGTGGAACATATATACACACACATGCACAACTGAAGTGTCCCTGGTGCTAGGAGTACTAATGATGTAACCTAGTTGGATAATGAAACATCTGCAAGAAAACAACCAAGCTCAGAGAGCACTAAGAACTCCTCATTTCAACCTTGAGCTACAAATATTCTCCTATATTGCTATATATGCAAAGCTTCTGGTGCCCATTTCCTTCTTCCCCTCCTATATCAGCAAAAGCATCTACAAGTAGTCCTCATCTTATGACTTGCTGCTGTTTGGAGTTATGTGGGACCCTCCAAAAACACAAATAAGAAAATTCTGATGGCCACCCCTCCACTCAGCAACTGGCCCATATTTACAGTCATTTACAATGTCCCATAGTCCCATGACTGCAATTTACAATGTTTTTGCCAAAAATTGGCATTTACTTCTGGTTTCCTATGTAAAGAATACCCATTGGAGACAACAGGTTTGCTTAATGACCATAGCAAAGAGAAAAAAGTCATAAAATTGTGTTGATCACCTGATGACTCACTTAATGACTTAAGACTGTAATTCTGGGCTCAATTATGGTTGTAAGACAAGGTCTGCATGTAACATAAACTGATGGTGAAAAAAAATTATAGGTTTTCTGTATTGCCTTTTTGTCCTTGCACCTTAATAATTCAATACAAATCTGTAATGATACACATTTCATCATTTGCCCCTGCTTAACTTTCAGTTGTGGATTATATTATTTTATAAACAGAACCTTTTTGCTTGAATGACTCTATGAAACACTGCAACTGGCACTACAAAAATGACAGGAGGCTCATAGTATTAACATGATATCCTTTGAAAGTCTTCTCTGGGAGACACGTTCAGAGTTCTAATCCCTGTTTCCTAAGCAGCCAATAAAGAATCCAGCTTATTTATTTATTTTTCTCTCCCTGATCCCCTGGTTGGATTTAACAGAAAGATAGAATAAGATAAGGCTTGATCTTTCAACCTTTCAGCTGCTTCACTGGCCAGGGCAGATTTTGCTCTCAGCATGGATCTTTTCCATCATCACCTGAAATTCTAAGCCTGGGTCTGTGTATCCATTTTTATCCTAAGAGCAGAAGTCCTGCTTTTATCCCTGTCAGGCAAAGCTTTAGAAGAGAAAGAACTGCTCATTAAGGTATTTTAAGCAGAAAGATTTTTTTTTTAAAAAAGCATATCCAACCAAAAGAGATTTTTACAATTGACAGCTGGTGAAATGCTTTAGGTGGTGACATTTGCCTGTTAATATATTCCTACTTTTGCCATCTGCTCCACATCATCTTTCTTCTGGGTTTTCAGAATTATGCAGGCCTGTCCTCAGAAAGTGACCTTATGACTACCAACATAAAAAGAATGCATTGGTTTTATCAAATTGTATGTAATGGGAATGTGATTACAGAATATGTTGCCTTCTTCTTAGGCCCCCAAAGCAATGTTTTTCCCCCTCCATCTTTTCTTTCTTCCATAACTGATTTCAATTGCTATTTCATATTGTGACACTTGTAATTCTATACAGCAATCAAAACCTGAAGATTCCGACAGACTTCACTAAGTTCCATAAATCCATTATATTGTTCTGAATAGAATTTAAATTGGCAAACTGTGCTAAGCACCAGAATAAATGTACTAAGAACATCTCTTCTTCTAGAATGGTAGCTGCAAATGATTTTATGAATCATTAGCTCTGATACAATATTCCTACCTGTTTTGGAAAGCATTTGTGGATCAATTTCTTTTCATCTGTGATATGATGTGAATGAGTTTTGACCAAATAAGTATTGTAGAAGTCCAATACAGTTTATGACCAACAGATGTTTTAAATATTGCAGTAACTGATTTTTTGTCTTCAGTAAAAAGAGAGATATAAATTGTGAAGAATTAGTCATGCTGTTAAAGCTATAGAAATTAATGCACCTAACTATGCTTTTTACAGTGTCTTCTTTAACATACTAAGCCATTGTTTATAAAATTATGGTTTGCTGAATGAGGTACAAAGGGTTGGATGCAAATGAGCCATAAATTAGACCCATAAACCAGAGTTCCCTGAGTTCTAAATCACAAACTACATGGTATGTAATTTTATTCTCATAATGCTGTTCCCACAAAGCCTGTCAGATTCCCTTTTCCACAGTATCTAGAATTTTGGGGGGGGGGGAATCACTTGCTAGGTGTGGTTTTGTCTTTTCTTTGAACTATGTTCTACCTCAGGAGTGTCCAGCCTTGGCAACTTTAAGACTTGTGGACTTCAATTCCCAGAATTCTGGGAGTTGAAGGCTGGCTGGCTGGGGAATTCTGGGAGTTGAATTTCACAAGTCTTAAAGTTGCTGAAGTTTGATTTCTCTGGTCTACCTATTGTGTAGGATTGTAGTGTATGTCAGTGTGGTTTAGTGGTTAGTGGGTTGGGCTAGAACTTGGAGAAGACTGAGGTTCAAGTGGGTAACTTTAGAGAGTCATTGTCTCTCAGCTCAAAGGTGGTTATATGAGGAAAAACAAGATAAGTTATATAAATGTCTACTTGAGCTCCTGGAGAAAGGTGACTGTCAAGTTAGCATCAGGAGAATACTTACAAAGTTTCACAACAGTAGCCCTTTTTCTCTTGGCCAAGCAGGCAGCTGTGAACTTGGCTTGATTCAGTCATTTATCCAATTTAGGTGTTTCCATTGTATGGTTTAATTGGGGTGGGTGGGATTTGTTTAGTCCTGTGCATGACTGATTCTGTTTGGAATTAAGTTTAATCTCTGGTTAATTGGCTGAATCAATTAATTGTTTTTTGACATTTGCATTTCACATTAATTCTCCCCATGATTTGATTGAAGAAGTGCAAATAGGGCCAATGGATTGATTCACATATCACATTAAAGCATTACATGGTTTGCTTTATTTTGCCTTTGTTTTGCCAATTTGTTTTGCTATTTTGCCAATTCAATTTTTTACTATTTTGCCAATTCAGGACTGAATTTTGACTGGAGACATTAATATCCTCCTTTGAATACATTTTGTCAAATGAGTAAAATGCATTAGTGAAATCTCCTCAATATATTAGTTTGACTTTCATATAAATTTTCTAAATAAATAAATAGGTGATGGACTAATTAATGGCAGTGTTAATGTTGAATGAAGATGACTGAATTCTGAACCTACAGAGTACTTGAAACATTTTCTAGTTATTATCATATTATGTTTCTGGGATGCATATAACAAAGAACTGTCTGTCATACTTTTCATGGTTAATGTTGAGGATTCTATGACTTCAAAGAAAATTGTAAACCAGATCTGCCATTAAGATTGGTGTTGCAGTTGCAGGACAGATCACAC
This sequence comes from Laticauda laticaudata, assembly GCA_004320025.1. NCBI lineage: Eukaryota > Metazoa > Chordata > Lepidosauria > Squamata > Elapidae > Laticauda > Laticauda laticaudata. Next base: position 9,604 of record BHFT01032897.1, on the reverse strand, counting down.
AAAAAAATTGCTCCATTTTACCATATACAGCAGCTTTGAGTTTATTGCATCAGTCACCATTCTCTTTCTCCTTTGAGATCCAGTGCTGTAGTTTGTTTAATTATAAAAGAAGCATCTTAGTTTGGAAAGATGCACAGTTTAGTTTCTGCTGCAAGAGTGATGATGTGGCAAATCAAATGGAGAAGTATGTGCATAGAGAAGCTTTTCCAGGCAAAGCAAATTGGAGCACTGCAGTTGAAGCTGTTGGTCTGTCTACCTAGCAATATCTACTTATCTATTTATCTAGCTACACCCCATCTTTATTATTTTTTATAAAGAAAAAGAAGAAGAAGAAGAAAAGAAGAAGAAGAAGAAGAAGAAGAAGAAGAAGAAGAAGAAGAAGAAGAAGAAGAAGAACAACAACAACAACAACAACAACAACAACAACAACAACTTTATTGTCATTATAGAAGTACAACGAAACCGTGGATGCACCCCAGCAACTGTTTGCAATACAATAAAGCCAAAGCACTTAAAAATGAAGATAAGAAAAATAGAGTAACCACGTCTTCATTTTCAATTAGAGAGTACAGTATCTACGAATATACACAAAATGTACATCCAACATTGACTGTGATACTTTGCCGAGTATAATACACAAGAGACGGATTGTACTGTAATATGTTATTATACATCTGAATGGGATATTGAGATTTCACATCTTTTCACATCTTAACAAGGTGGTGAACACACACAATGCTCCTTCTTCCCCCTGTTTTCCCCACAATAGCAACACTGTGAGATGGGTTGGGCTGAGGGATCATGACTGGCCCATTGTCATGCAGCTAGCTTTCACACCTAAGGTGGTACTAGAACTCATGGACTCCTGCTTTCTGGGCTGGTGCCTTAACCTCTAGAGCAAGATTATCAAACTCATGGCCCATGGGCTGGATGTGTCACATGCTGGCTATGCCCACCCCAGTTTAGCAAGGGGGGGGGAGTTGAAATACATCATGTGATGACACCGTGTCATCACGGGTTTGACAACCCTGCTCTAGAGCAAACTGGGTCTACATTTGTCTTATTACCATATTATTTTCATGTTTGGGAGATGGAGAAAATCAAACAAGAAATCCATCCCTCAAATAAGATTAGTAATGCATATTTCATGTATTTCACCTGCCTAAAAACTTCAACCGACAGCATAGATTCCTGCGACAGAAGAATGATAGATCACTCTGAAAGAGATTTTTTGCAAAATAAGACAAATACTAGGCTTTCTTTCAAATGGAGTATCTCATTTTTTTAATGTATACAGTTTTTCCCCTCTTTTAAACTATTCCTGTCACAAACAAGTATTGAATTGTCTGCAGCCAATCCAATAGCTCAATACTGTGTGCAAATATTACTCTGCTATTTCAGTATTATAAAAAGCCAACTGCAAAATACAAATGGAAAAAAAACAAGTTTTTTTTTTAAGGCAAGTATAAACCAGGTGGAGCTTCTATTTTGGATAAAAGAGTAGCAGTATACTGATATTATTTAAAGGCCCTGTCCCACTGGCTGATGGACGCAAAACGTATGCATAAAGGACACAGTGGATGAGCAAAATTTCGGGGATGGCTCCATCCATTGTCATCCACTCCAAAAAGTGGTGAAAATTTGCATAAACAGAACGGAAAAGAACGGAAAAGAATGGACATGGGTAGTATGTAGCGGGGATGTTAAACAGATGTTCATAGGAAGCCTAGCGGATGTATATCGGATGCAAACCGTTCACTGCACATCCTTTCTATTTCCGTGCTACTAACGCTGTGTAAACGTTCCGTGTACCTTTTGTTTCCTCCTTCTTTCCATTTTCAGCTGCAGTGGATGTGAGTTGCAAGGATTCCCAGAGGATACAGAGAGGATACAGTGGACGTTTAATGGATGTTAAACGGACATAGAACATTTGTTGCTCGGATGTCACGGATTTACATCGTACACAGCGGAAAGTTCATCCGTTTACAAAATTTTGTGCAGCTCAAAACTTCTTGGGCGGATGAAATCTCAGTGGACAGATGCTGGGGGGATAGAGCATATGAAACATGTATGCAGTGAGTACACAATGGATGCATCGCATTTTCCAATGGATGGCAAGCTTTTTTTAACGTTTTACATCCTCTTTGCATCCATTGGTGCAGTGGGACATGGGCTTAATTTGCATTTTGCTCATGCAAAATGAGTAGATAATAAAAATGCTCTTGAGTAGAATTTTCTGGTTTCCAAACATATTTTCATCTATTAGGACAGAACTGAACCTGATCAGTAAATGTTGTGTTTGCTTTTCTGAGTGATGTAAAGTCCTGAGGATTTCTGGAAGCGGCAGACCCAATCATTAATTCCAAATCCATTGATGATATCACAAAGCAGTTTGTACCAGTATTATTTTTCTTCTTTATCATTACTGTCTGTTTCATCTTCCATTGCTGTCATGTAATATAATTGGCCCTGTAACCCATATGTTATGGTGACATCACAAGGCAATATCTAAAATAAGGAGCTTATATAATTATATAAACCAAATTAGATGAATTGCCACAGCAAACTGGATTAAACAATGATTCTAGGTGGATGGACCTGACAACAGGGATAAGAAAGAAAGAAGCAGCAGCTCTGGAGATTAGTACCAAAGAGGAATTAAAAGCATCAACAGCTGTCATTTCTTTTAATGAATGAAACATACCAATTTAAAAGTCAGTATTAAAATTAGACAATAATTGATATATCCTCTGCTAAGAAATAGAGCATACTTACAGTTCTGTTAGGGCTATTTATTATTAATGTAGGAATTTATATAAATATAGAATTGAATCTAGTCTTTAAGGATAAGCACATCTTTTCCCTTGCAATATAAACTTCCCCTATTTCTTATGGTCTTCTGTAGCATTTCCGGAGGAAAAGTCAAGGATGTCATAAGAAAAGAAAAGGCCAGAGAAGAGAATCCATGCATAGGGACCTCAATCTAGATTTACCTCATAATATATTACAAGCCTCCAAACTAGCTTGTTATAGCATTATTAGTTTGTTCATTGGCCTAATACTTTCAGAATGTTGAAAATATTTTATTGTCTTATTAGAAGAGAGGAGATCCTAGGAGAGTGTGGCTTACATATAGCTATCTAATAACTTTGTAGTTGTAATTATTTTAGAATACAGGACTTCCCATTGCAGTATGTTGGGTCTTAATTGGGTATTGAATGCCATGCTGATCTCAACTCTCTGTCAGAGAAGGAGCAGCTGAAGGAAACATTTCAGCCTGATGGAACAGTATTACTAATTCACAAAATGCAAATTAAATAATAACTTTTGTTTGGTGCTACTGTTTTATCGACAATAGAATGGAAGCTCCACCTGGTTTAAATTTAGAAGAAGGAGCAAGAGAAGAAGAAGAAGGAGAAGGAGAAGGAGAAGGAGAAGGAGAAGGAGAAGGAGAAGGAGAAGGAGAAGGAGAAGAANGAAGAAGAAGAAGAAGAAGAAGAAGAAGAAGAAGAAGAAGAAGAAGAAGAAGAAGAAGAAGAAGAAGAAGAAGAAGAAGCTCTTTTTGCCACTTGTATTTTGTAGTTGGGTTTGCAGTTGGGTGATATTCACACATTATTTCATGAGCCTGTGAATGCATGAAGGAGGTGACTCGCCCATGAACGCATGCTTTCTAAAAAAAACCACCCACTCTATCAAGAACACCAAGAAGAATAGGGCAACTTGTAATCTTTACACCACTGATAAAATTCAGCTCTTCATAATGGCAATAACTCCTTGATCTCATCTATCCTTCATGTCATTTTGAAATTCAGTATAGGGCATGCCTTCTTAATTTGTATAATGTGCCATGTAATTTGAGGTTAAAGAATTAAGCAAGCAAGATTTTAGCCACCATTTGCTATGAAGTGTACAACTTTTAAAAAAAAATTCCTTGCTTTTTCAAGTTGTTCAAAGAATGAAATGAATAGGGGGGAGAGAGAAGCAGAAATGGGAGTGGCAGATAAATACTTTCTTAAAAATAAAATTGGATTTTCTATAAAAGCTACTAAAATTAGAAGAACATAGGATCAGATCAAAATGTCGCTCCAACTAGCCTACTATTCTGACAAATTACTACTGTCTAAGGATACAAGTAGGATTTCTTCTTTAGCTGAAGATACCAGGAATACAGCTAGATCAGTGACAGAGAACCTATGACACAGGTATCAATACAACCCAATGTTTTGGGGACACATCAACATTCACCAACACTCTATAATAACTATCCTTAAAAGCATGCTCCATTCTTGCATGATTTCTGGAGATTGCAGAAGCAGTGTGAGAATACGCTATGCTTAAGGAACACCATGAGGTGACCTTTTTGAGTGACTGCAGTAGCAGTGCATTAAAATTGAGGCCCAGGCCTTGTCTTCAGGCCCAGCTTTGGGGCTGTCACTGAATGCCACTGTTCAGGGTGGCCTAAATGTGGAGAAATTAGAGATTTTGTTTGTGGGGAGGCGACACACCAACACTCAGGTTTGGCATTTTTCACATGGCAAGCCCAAAAGAACTGCTATCGTGAAACTATACTAAATCATTGTATCAAAATGATATGTTTTGAAGCAGTAAATGTTGTTTTAAATCATCATAACATTTTTGACATACAACAGTTCATTCAAAGTTACAATGGCATTGAAGAAACTGACCTATGATCTTTCCCCTTTCCAGGGGTGGGATTCAACCAGCATTACTACTGGTTCAGTTATTACATTTTGTGCGTGCATGTGAAATAACCTTAAGCTGTGCTGCCCAGACAGCTGAAAAGTAGTGCGCAAAGGTGTGCAGCATTTGAAAAGCCTCTTTTTCCCTGCTTTTTCAACCTCAGCTGTGCTGCAGGAAAAAGCAGGAAATAAAGGATAGGTAAGAGCCTGGGCGGGCAGGTGAGCCAAACAGCAACAAACACAGAACTGGTTCTGTGTCTGCTGCTCTTAAGAGCTACCAGTTCTATAGAGCCGGGCATAACCTGTAGCATCCCCCCCTGCGCCCTCCTTATGACCACTGCAGCATACCCATGGTCACATGACCAAAATTCAGATGCTTGGCAGCTGGCTCATATTTATGACAGTTACATGTCCTGGGTTCATGTAATCATCTTCGGACAAGCAGGGTCAATGGAGGAGCCAGATTCACTTAACAACCATGTTATTAACTTAACTACTGCAGTGATTCCCTTAACAACTACAGCAAGAAAGGTCATAAAATGAGGAAAAATTAATTTAACTAATGTCTCACTTAGCAACATAAATTTTGGGCTCAATTGTGATCGTAAGTCAAGGACTACCAGTATAAATGTCAGTAAAAGAGAAGAATGGAAAATGAATTTCAGCTTTAGCAAACTGTTTTTACTGACTTGAGCCCTACTATTATGATGACTACTTCTTTTATTGCTACTTCTTTTTTAAGATGTAGTCTTGTTCAAATAGAAGAAGGAAGGAAGGAAAGAAAATATGACCTAAATTCTAATAGAAGTTGTAAGAGATTTTATTGTAAGTAGACATTGTTCCTCAAAATGAAAGTGACTGCTCTTGTCAGGTCTCAGACAGGGGTTTATTTTTCACTAGTGATAAACCATCATTTATGGCAAAGACATTTTATCTAAAGAGCGCCCAGAGCATTATTGAAGTATTGGATAGTTATTAGAAACCATTGCTAGATATTTTATTGCAATAATTTATTAGATCCAAGCAAGAGGCCCCACAAAGAAAATTGATGTATAATATACAGGTGGAAAATAGAAAGATTCTATGCTTTTGAATTATTATATTCATTTGTTTCCTGACTTGGCTATTAATCTTTTCTTTCCACCAAATGTTTGCTGAATGTTTCAAGTCTTCCAGAATGCAATATTACCGAGGAATGTGATCTTCCAGATTGCCTTGTTGATTGACTTACCTTAACAGATGGAAAAGAGATGGAGCCAATTCAGACCTTTCAGTGCCATTTGTTAAAATATATGATAAAAATAATACAGTAAATCCCAAGCAATTCCATCATTGCCACTTTGATACCATGACTGATAAGACCAGACTTATCCATACTGCAAAGAATCCATTCCCGTGAACTCCGCGCAGAACTCAAAAACTATCTAGACAGTGGAGAAAAGGATCTATACATTAACTACAGAGCAGATTGCATCAAGAGAAAGTCATACAGCCCATAACTCTGCATCCAACCCCACCCCATCCAATCCAACATCACTCAAAACTAGGCATGCACGCCCCTAACTACCTCTATTCCAACCACAACTGGACTAAAATGCAAGCCTACTCAGTGCAAGAAGCCTTGTAATAAAATATACTGAATTTCTCCCTCTTACTAATATGGCTAAATTTGACATATTTGTCTGTGAAAACATGGCTCACACACAATCTATCCCTGACTATCCATACCACAGAAAGAAACTATCCATGTTACCGATCAGATTGGAATCCACGTAGAGGAGGTGTGTTGCTATCTTCTGTAAAAAGTCCGTACATTAAAAAACAGGAGCTTGCAATTCTTTAGACCACTGGTCTGTGAACTGTCTTAAATATCACATTTTGGTTCTTTACTGATGTTACCCGGAGCCCCTGATTATGAACATCGAACATGCAAACAAGCTAAATAATTACAGACATGGGCAGCATCCTGCCCACAATCCGACATATACGTTTCAATCTATTATCAATAAGTACTTTGACATTTAACTTTTCTTGGTGACTTCAATCTACCATATATTAAAATTGGACTTTAACAAATGTACACACAGAACCACACACGGAATACATCAGATGCCGGAAGAACAGACTAACACTCCCACAATGGCAGGTAACAAATCTGGACACTAGAACAAACTAAACCAACAACACTACACTTAACAACTGCCTCGATCTTATCTTCTTGCAATACGTTTGAATTTAATTTAAACAGAATACAAATTAAAGGAACCCTTTTCCCAACAGTGGACCAAACACATGTTAGTTTTTTGTCCCAACCTCACGCTCACGTCTACACAAAAAATCATGCACACCAATGGAATCCCGCAAAATTATAACTTTTTGAAAAAGGCAACATTGATTGCTTATAAACAATGATTCTTCTCAGGCCTGATGGCAGTTTTAATTCTAACTTGTAGAAGACCATTAAACAACAATTTTACTCGAAGTCAAAAGAGTCATCAGCTATAGTACCATGAACAAACTCCAAAACCAGGAAACAAAACAAATTACCCAAAACAATAAGGAAGCTTCAATCCAAAAAGAATCACTTTGGGTGGAAAAAAAATCTGGTCACGTTGCGCCGAACTTCAAAAAGCGATCCAAAATGTATGCCACCAGTTAAAACTGCAACGCACCAAATTATCACATTAAACAAAGAAAGAAAAAACTTCTATGCCACCAGAGTCCACTCCGCGCTTTCTAACAATTTGTAAACAACAAACTAAAAGATCCAAGGACACATCCCACCCCTGAAAGGACCTCTGGTAAAGACTACAGCGATGACACTAATTAAAGCCAACCTTCTTCAACAATGATCAATGGATCATGCCCAGTTAATTTCCTAGTCGAACCAAGAAAACTACAATGATCTAATACACTATTGGTTTTAACATAGACAATGTTAAAAAGCACTACGCAATCTAAAACCATCACTATCTATTGGACTGGAAATGGAATATGTGCCTACTTCTATAAAAAGCTATCCACATCGCCATAGCCAAAACTAAGCATACTATTTTTTGAAAAAATCTTTCAGGACCAGTTCCTTGCCAAATATGGTCACAAGCCACAGTCATCTCCATCTTCAAATAGGGAGACCTCAGCTACTTGAAAGTACAGCCCAATTCTCTTTAATGGTTGCGTCACTATAGGAAGTCATGGGAAATCAATTATTAATATATACATCAATCCTCCACTGAGAAACAAACCAACCTACTCTCTAATAAACAATTTGGTTTCAGGAAAAAAACTATCCTTAATCCTTGCAACTCTTCCTGCAAAGCATATGGACTACACAACCCTCATCAGGGCAAAGCAAAGTACAATCTACATAGACTTCGTAAGCTTTGATTCAGTGGTAACGACAAACTCCTCCTAAAACTAAAATCTTTACGCAATCTCAGACAACCTGCAATAACTGGATACGAAGCAATTCTGCAACATACAAACAAATGGTCAACAATTGGAGCATCTATCAAATTCTGTACCTGTCAACAGTGGTGTCCCCAAGGCAGTGTTCTATGAAGTACCAAACTCTTTCATAACTCTACCGTAAATGACTCTGTGATCATTCAAGAGCAAACTGCATTCTCTTTCTGCTGATGATGTAAAAGCTATCAACACCAAAGACACTACCTCTATCCTCTTTCAAAAAAGACTCTTTAGACTGTGTATCAGAAATGTCAAACAGAATGGCACTTCAAATCTTCAACAAATAAATTGCTTTGCCTACATATTGGCAAAAAAAAAAATCAGAAAATAATAATCAGGCTGAAATAGTCCAGTGACCTTGTGATGATCCAAACTCTGTCAAGGATCTTGGAAGTACTCATGCTCAAATGACCTAAGTGCTTGAGCCCCACGGAGACTACATAGCCAAAAAGGCATTAAGAATTGTAACCAAATCTCATGTAGCTTTTCTCTGGTTATATTATTACACTACAACTGGACGCATAGAAACATTTGCTAGATCCAATACTCGAATGCAGAATCATCAGTCTGGCACACTCCACATTATCTCGCTCCTCCTGATATTAACTAACATTGAGAAAAATCCAGAAATATATTCACAGAAGAGTTCAATACTCCTCTACTTTTGCAGAATACCCTTATGCCACCAAGACCAAAATTCTAGACCTAGAAACTATGAAAATGTCCGCTTCGTCTGAATACTCAAGGTATGGTATATAAAATTCATATATTGGCAAGAGCAGTACACAAATGACATAACTTCAGCTTCAAACATAACAACACAAGAGCAATACCAATACATACAAACTACAAAGTTAACCGCACCGAAACTTGGTTGCCAGGAAAATACGATTTCAGCAACAGAGTGTCAATGTTCTGCGAATAATCTATCTGACTCTGTGGTTTTTTCCCCTAATACCCCAAAAAAACATTTAACCCTGACTGTCTCAGTTATTTTTTTAAAACACATTTTAATTCAGTTGATTTACACCAGTTAAAAAACAAAAATCTCCTTTTTGGTGACAACATATTTTTCTGGGTCATCACCTTTACATACAAATATGACAGCAATTATACATTCATACATGCCTTACTTAACTTTTATTGTTACCCCACTCTTGGTTCCATTCCAAATTTTCAGTAAGGAAGAGAAACAAACACATTAATTCTAGCCTCTTTTCATTAATCTCAATCGAAAACATCTTTTTGTTCATTTCAAAATTTATTCCAAATATAATCTTTAATATTTATTTTAAAAATAAAGATAAACAATATGTGTTTTGCCTAATAATAATATAATAGTCATAATAATAATGCGTTACCAAATTGTTTCTCCCTTGCTTTTAAATAATCTATATTAACACTAATTAATCTTAGTTGGTTATCTTTAGTCCTGG
>BHFT01032894.1:35119-45719 GCA_004320025.1 Laticauda laticaudata | reverse complement strand
CCAATGGATGGCAAGCTTTTTTTAACGTTTTACATCCTCTTTGCATCCGTTGGTGCAGTGGGACAGGGGCTTTAAGACTTGTGAACTTCAATTCCCAGAATTCTGGGAGTTGAAATCCACAAAGCTGGCTGGGAAATTCTGGGAGTTCACAAATCTTAAAGTTTTCAGGTTTGGAGAGCCCTGCTATAAAACATACAAATCAACACAATGGAGTCCATCCATCACCCTTAACCTAGGCCAAATGATTACTCTAGAGTCTAGACAAAAAAAAAAAAACCTATATAAGAGGTANAGTCTAGACAAAAAAAAAAAAACCTATATAAGAGGTACAATTCCAGCTTTAGAATTAGAATAACAGAATTGGAAGGGACCTTGGAGATCTTCTAGTCCAACCCCCTGAGTAGTCAGGAAACCCAACACCACTTCAGACAAATGGTTATCCTTTAACCTTAGACTGTCTACTGTTGACCTCACCCTGTCCTAAGAGGTCTGTAAGGACTATGCATAAGCGCACCAACGTGCTACCATCCCTGTCCTAATGTCCCCTTTTATTCATACCCATTTCATGTAATCGTAATCATGTTCTAATTATATCTGTTATCTAATAGATGCTTGACAAATAAAATAAATTAAAGTTGTTCCACTGATTAGTTGTTCTCACTGTTAAGAAGTTTCTCCTTCGTTCTAAGGTTGTTTCTCTCCTTGACTAGTTTCCATCCACTGCTTCTTGTCCTGCCCTTAGGTGCTTTGGAGAATAGCTGGACTCCCTCTTCTTTGGGACAGCCCCTGAGATACTGGAACACTGCTATCACATCACCCCTACCTGTTTCTGGAAGAGAAGCTTAATTACTTTGTGAATCTACCTACAACAAGGTTGATCTCTGATTGTACAACCATTAGTCTGGGATGGTATAAGATCTCCTGCCTTGAGTAGGGGGTTGCACCAGAACTGCAGCCTCCAACCTTTTGGGCACCAAGGACCAGTTCCGTGGAGAGAGCTTTTTCTATGGACGGGAGGAGGTGTGTGGTTTTGTGTGTTTCCTACATCCCACATGTGGGACTTTGCTTGTTTGCATGGCTTGCTTTTTGGCATGCCATGGACAGGAGCCAGTCCACGGACCAGAAGGGTTCGGGACCCCTGAAGTAGAAGATTGCTCAAGTCCAGGGGTGGGATTCAGCCGGTTCGGACCAGTTCAGGTGAACTGAATGTTAAATTTACATCTGGTTCTCCGGTAGTTGAACCAACCGTCTGGTCCTGCCCACCCCTCCCCTCCCAGGAGTCATCATGGGGCCTGTTTTAGATGCAGGTAAGTATAGGGCCCGTGCAGAGGTCCTGGGAGGGTGAAAAATGGGCCTCCCAGAAGTTCCAGAAGTCTGGAAACAGGCCTGTTTCTGGCTTCCGGAGGGTTTCTGGACCCCGGGGGAGGCCATTTTCACCCTCCCAGAGGCCCGAGGAATCTGGGGAGGGTGAAAAACCAGCTTACTCTTCCACTCACTAAGAAATCCCCCCCTCCCAAATTCCCAGGCACTAATTGTGGCAGCCTCGAAGCTTCCAAGTAAAATATGGCTTCCAAGACTGACACCAGGCTTCACGGAATAGGAGAAGAAAGTCAACCCTGCCTTGTTTCTCCTTGTGTCTCCTGGAGCCGTGGACCTAACGGCTGGCCGGCCCTCTCGTGCCTTTGCAGCATTTATGCAAGCTGTCACAGGCCACGCTGTGGGATGCATAATGGATTTTGAAAATGTGTTAGAGCCCCATTTGTTTAACACTTTAAATATTTAGATTCACTCCTGCTAATTTACACAGCCTTCTCCTGTGCTATTTATAAGATTTTATAAACTTCTGGTCAGTTGGGAAGTCCAAGTTTTGAAGCTCAGCAAGGCTGTTGCACAGTGCCAATCAGAGTCTGATGCCTGCACTTTTTCAAGCGTAAAGCTTGCTTAAAGGAATGGGCAGAAGCGGTTCTCTTTCTCAAGCTTTCCCTCCACCCATGCACAACAGGCCATGTTGCCCCCTCCTCTCTTCCTCCCTCCCTCCCTCTTTCTCTTTCTCTCCCTCTCTCCCACCCTCTGTCACTCTTTCTCTCTCCCTCTCTATATCTCTATCTCTCTTTCTTTCTCTCCCTCCCTCTCTCTTTCTTTCTCTCCCTCTCTCTTTCTTTCTCTCTCCCCACTCTCTCTCTTTTTCTCTCTTTCTCTCCCTTTCTTTCTCTCTTTCTCTCCCTCCCTCTTCCTCTCTCTCCCTCTCCCTTTCTCTTTCTCTGTCTCTGTCTCTCCCTATCCTTCCCTCTCTCCCTCCCCCCCTCTCTGAAACAGAGTTCTTTAAAATATCTGTCTCTCCAAATGGATGCAAACCAATTAAATTGTGTCTGGAGAATAATTTGGGGTTCCAATTTGGGACAGGGTTGCACAAGGATAAATAACAATGAGACAGCGGTGAGGAAAGAACAAATATTTATTCGTAAAGGGACAGCTGCAGAGAAATGGGGTATAGTAGCAGATTTTATAGGGAAGCTTGTCCTGGTATGGAAGTATCTAGGGTGACACTTGAGGGGTTCATGATCTTATCCTTTGATATGTGGATTAGGTGTGGGTAACTTATTTGGGGGTTTGGGTAAAAGATTTTTCTTTGATTAACTTAGTTTCAGCTTGAGTATCAAATATCTAGTGGACATGCTGATTCTCAGTCCATTGTGGATTCTGTTGATATTTTAAAGGAAGAGGGAAACAGTGTAAAGAACAAAATATATTTTGATATAAAACTTCTCACAGTTGCACAGAGGGAATGTGACCTCTGAAACAGACAGAAGTGGATAAGCAACTTGCAAAAAAAAAAAAAAAGCTGCAAATCTTTTGCAGATTCAATTTTTAAAAAATTAGACAGTTCTTTTTTCTATCATAAACAAGCTGCGATTGAGTATTACAATGTGGACTCCGCCTTCCGAGGTGGCTAAAATGAGGACTCAGATTATTGGGGCAATAGGCTGACTCTGTAAATGCTTAGAGAGTGCTGGAAGCACTGTGAAGCAGTATAATAAGTCTATGCTGTTGCTATTACTACCAGATTTGGAACAGCTTTGTTCCCTATGCCATCCGTCTGGTAAACTTGCAAAATTTGTTTTTCTTGCCATGTACATGTATACATCAGAACTAGTGTTGTTTTTCTCTCTCTGTGTCATATAATGTGATGACCCAGGTGGGATACAAAATAAACACAGTAAAAAAAAAAAAAAAAAACAGGTGAAGCCCCTTTCATTCCTTTGCTTTGCTTCTAAACACCAAATATCCTTGACTGGAGACAAAAAACTCCCACACAAGCAGTTACAAGAAGGAGGAAATGCCATTTAAATTATAAGAGTAAAAAAACAAACCAGGCAAGATAAGGGCTTGAAGACATCCACAGATATCAGAACACACAACTGGGAAGGATGCCAAACTCAGAGAGGAACCAATAAACTAGAGATATTTCCACGCTTTGTTTCCAGCGCTCGCCCGTATGCATGTCTGTCCTCTTAACCAGTGGTCACAGCTGCAGCCCATGAAGAGGATTAAGGCCCTCTCTTCCCAAGTAGACCAACACTCTCCCTTATCCTCTCCTACCTCATGCCCTCTTAGGATGGAGAGGGGATGGGCCTGGGTCCTCCTCTGACTGCCCAGTCAACCTCTGCCCTTCCCCAGCCTCCTCTACAACCTCTGGAGTCACACCTCCATTCCCTGTCGGCTGTTCCTTCTCTCTCCCAGAGTCAGTCTCCACCAGGGGCATAGACATGTAATATATGTGGGTATATGCATAATTTTTATTTATTTATTTATCTTGTCGTGTTCATGTAGCGTCTATTGGAGGTAGTGACCCTTTGAGAGCTTCTATGCAATGAAATTTCATTTCAATGTATGTTGATTGGTGCACATTCAAAGTGAATCTGTACCCAAGCTTACTAAGAGCCTGCCCATTACAGGTGTGGCAATAAAGCTGTTCTAAGTTCTGTTAATTTGTAAATCATAAGCCATCAAGTCTGAAACAGAGAGGTGATTGGTGTAGACGTCAAATCAGAGCTTCTCAACCTTGGCACCTTGACGATGGCTTGACTTCAACTCCCAGAATTGCATAGGCTGCTTGCTTATTCATTTGTTTTCCATACGTCTATAACCCTTTTAAGGAGAAGTCAAGGGGCATTTTTCTGCCTAGCGACTTTTATTGAAGGGCATACACTTTCCTGAGCAGTGTTTGAATGTTTGATGAAGTGAGCTGCGGCTCACGAAAGGTTAGGGCATCCAATAAAAATTGTAATAAAATGCCCAGGTCACTTAGAAAAGCATTAGAATTGGTCTGCTGTAGTTTTGTGTTATGATTGTTATTGTTATGGTATTATTGTTGTCCAGTATTCTCATCAGTGTTATTTCACTTAGCATTTCCAAAGTGACATAAAATAGAACAGGGTTCTTTAAAACTCTTCAGCTCTTTGACCCTTTCATGGTTTTTCAGATTGTTCATTGACAAGCCCCCTCCTTTACATTATGAAAACAATTTAATAAATTCCTCTTCTTCTCCTTCTCCTCCTCCTCCTCCTCCACCAGAAGGCAGGACAAGAAACAATGGTTGGAAACTAAGGAAAGAAGCAATCTAGAATTAAGGGAAATTTTTCCTGACAGTTAGAACAATCAGCCAGTGGAACGACCTGCCTTCAGAACTTGTGGATGGTCCAACACTGGTGGTTTTGAAGAAGAAACTGGACAGGCACTTGTCTAGAATGGCATAGGGTCTCCTGCTTGGGCAGGGGGTTGGTCTAGGTGACCTCCAAGGTCCTTTCCAACTCTGTTATTCTGAGTTTTGAGGATGTTTGCAATTGTCTGTAGACCAGGATGTCAACTTAATTTCATTGAGGGCTGCATCAGAGTTGTGCTTGACCTTGGCGGGGCCAGATGGGCCTGGACAGCTTGACGTCACTTGTGTCAGGGGGCACCTGTGGTGGCCTGGGCAGTGCTGGGGGATCCTCCTGAAGCCCTCTGCCAATGAAAACGGGGATCAGAAGGGCCGTGCGCAGCCCTCCCAAGCTCCATTTTTGGTGGCAGAAGCACCGCAGGGTGATCCTTTGCTTTTCTCAGGGTGGCCCCAGGGGCCAGATCTAAACATCCCCTGGGCTGAATCTGGTCCACAGGCCTTGAGTTTGACACCCATGCTGTAGACTGTCTACCTCTGTTTGAGAATATGTACATCCCAGTCTTGGGATTCCTTTCCCCCTTCATGCTCCTATCTTTACCTGCTCCCCCCAGGTGTGCTGAAACAGCCCAGGTATTATGGGAACTGGAGTTCAATATATCTGCAGATCATTTCATTGAAATAACAACCTCCTTAGTCCAGTGGTCACCAACCAGTGGGCCGGGTCCACGAGAAAATTTTGGTGGTCCACAGAGAAATGTTATCCCCAAAGCAATTAACCAAGGCTGCATGGGAACACAAGGCTGCACCGCTCACATGGCCTGCAGAAACACAAGGCTTGTGTTGCTTGCATTGCAAACAGCACAAGGTAGTGAGGGGAGGGGGGTAAAGGGCAGAGGGGGAAAACTTGCCCCACTCACCCTACACGCCTCACCTGGCCACCAGGCTGCTTCTTTCCAATTCTTTCTTCTTCTGCTTTTGGCTCCATGCAAGGAAAGCAGCAGAAGTTTTTCTTTCACTCCCCCAAACTCTACAGAATTGTGTCTTTGGGACTGCAAGGCCTCCTGCTCCAAAAGGCTGCACCAGTGTGACAAGTCTCACAAAGACTCATTTCTGGTCGAGTTTGGGGGAGAGAAAGAAAGACTTCTGCTGCTTTCCTTGCATGAAGCCAAAAGTCTCTTTCTCTCTCCCCCTGAGAATGGAGCTGGAGACGGTATCCTGAAATCCCAAATAAAGAATGATCGATTGGTAGGAAAATAGTGTGGGGAATTTTCCTGCAGACTTTTTTGGGGGGATTTTCCCAGAGTCTCTGGTCCGTGGGATTTAAAATTATGAATTTGGTGGTCCCTGAGGTCCAAAAGGTTGGCCACCCATGCCCTAGTAGATGAGACAGGAAACATGATAAGATGAGCTAATTCCATGTTCTTGTAAGGCTATGTGAACAGACTCTTGCCAGTTTGAAAGCACAAATCTCCCACCCTCTGTTTTTACTGCCTGATGAATTAGGGTAGAGATCCTTTCTCATTTTCTTTCTCTGCCGATTAGTCCATTGTGGGATCCTCTTCCTTTTATCTAATCTAGGCAGCTTCTTTTCTTACTGCTCCCTCCCAAGTTGGTGGTCACATTCCCATTTAAGAGGAGATCCAGGAAGATGCCTGCAGGACCTTGGATGAGATGAAAGACAAGAGGAAGGAGGCTTTTGTTTGAAAGCTTCCATTAATTGGGTTTCTTAGCAGAATGGCTTTGCGGGCCCTTCATGGCAGAAGCTCCACAGTGAGTGGGCGGCTCTGCAAAACTGAAACGGTGTGAATAATCAACAAAATATATTTCTCCAACTCCACGTCCTTGCAGCTCTCAACGTCTCATTCCTTCCTGCAACATTTCACAAGATGAAGCCTGGCACCTGCATTTCATCGCTGCCACCCTGACGTGGTGAGAGTCGGGATGAAGGAGTGAATCACACCTAGTGCTTTTCCTGGGTGTGCAAAGCCTTCATGGTTTTACGCTGAAAACTCACGTCCTTTTCAGGGTGTGAAAAAGGTGGTTTGGGAGAGCTTGTGCTTTCCTGGCAACCTCTTTGTTGTGTGCGACAGAGGCTGGATGGGCTCGGTTGATGATGTGCCATGAAATAGGAGAGTAACAGAACTGGAAGTGACTTTGTAGGTCATATAGTCCAACCCCTCACCCAAGCAGGAGACCTTACCACCAGGAGTATCAAGCTCAATTTCATTGAGGGCCACATCATGGTGGTGTTTGACCTCTGGGGGCTGGGGTGGGCATGGCCAGGCTGGGCATGGCCAGCTCAATATCATTCATGCTGGGGACACCCAAGGGGCCCCAAACCCTCTGCCAGGGAAAACGGGCTCCCGAGCTCCGTTTCTGGCTGCAATAGCCTCCTGCAACCCTCTGCCAGGGAAAACAGATTCCTGAGCTCCCTTTTCGGCTGTGATAGCCTCCTACAACCCTCTGCCAGGGAAAANCAGGGAAAATGGGCTCCCAAGCTCCCTTTTCGGCTGTGATAGCCTCCTACAACCCTCTGCCAGGGAAAACAGAGCTCAGGAGAGCCACTCATGGCAGAGGCACTGCAGGCCACTCCTTCGCTGTTTCAGGGCATTCCCACATACCAAAATCTAAGCACCCCATGGGCAGTATCTGGCCCCCAGACCTTGAGTTTGACATCCCTGCCCTACACAAATTCTGACAGACAGCTCTTCTTGAAAGCATCTGGTGATGGAGCATCCACAACTCCAGGAGACAAGCTACTCCAGTCAATGTAGAAGCCAGATTCCCTCAACAACCAACTTAGGAACTGACGTGATTCACTTTACAAACGTGGCAAAAACATTTGCAAAATCGGGCAAAATCTGCTTAGCACATGTCTCACTTAGCAACAGAAATGTGGGGCTCAATTAAAGTTGTAAATTGAGGACTACCTGTACCGCATTCCCTCCCACCTTTGCAACTCAAGCCCACAATACCTCCTCCCCTTACAATTATATTCGCCCTGCAACCTTTTGTTCCTGGTTTTGGTTTTTGGGGTTCTTTTATTCCCCAGGAAGGAAAATTTCCAAAGCAAGTAACTGAGGAAAAGGGACAGAATCTGCCGGGAGGTTGAGTTGAAAATATGAATGAAAACCTGGGCAGAACATGGAAAACTCTATAAATGGGATACAGAATTAAGAAGCGTCAAGTTATTTTCGTACCGCAATTAAAAACGTTGCAGAGTTTGGCAGTCGGAGCCAGTTTCTCCTTTTCTCTTTCTGTCCATCCCCTGCTTCTGCCTGGTCCCTGGTTGTTTTTTCTTTTCCCCTGACCCCTCTTGATTTTGTAAGCGAATATTTGCACGTTGAACTTGCCAAAAGCGGCTGGGACATTTCAACAACATCCCCTGGGGGAGAAGAACTGTTACTCTTGGAAGCTTTCCTGATCCAAATCCCCCCCACCCTCCACCGCCATTCTGTACTTCGACAATTGTCCGTTTAATAGACAGTTTAGAGAAACTGGACTCTTTCCTCTGATTCATTTTCCAGATGAATGGCCTGAAATAAATGAAATAATATGCTCCTACTCTTTTTTTGTCTTTTGCTCCAGAACACACACGTGCACACACACACACACATCCCCATTAAAGAGAAAAAAAGGGATACACTAGTCCTCAAACTTAGTGACGTGTCAAAGTTATAATGGTACAAGAGCAGAGGTGGTATTCAGCTGGTTCTGACCGGTTCTAGAGAACCGGAAGTGGAAATTTTGAGTAGTTCAGAGAACCGGCCAATCCCACCTCTGACAGGCCCCGCCCCCCTCTCTGCCTCCCATTGAGTCCCAGCTGATGTGTTGGGTCTCCTTTGGTTTTCCTGCACAGGAGAATGGAGCTGGAAAGCAGGTTAGCAGGGTGGGGAAGGAAGGGGGATTTTGCAGTACCCTTCCCCTGCCACGCCCACCAAGCCACACGCACTAAGCCACACCCACAGAATCGGTAGTTAAAAAAATTGTAAAAAAAATTACAGAAACTGCCTCTCCGTTAACTCTTATTTCATTCTTGGCAGGCCTAGACTTCCTGTCTCAGGAACTTCTCTGGAGTTTTTTTCCCCTCCTTTGCTGGTGCTTTGCTTGTGTGGAGGGACCATTCAAAGTTACAATGGCACTGAAAAAAGTGACTTATGACCATTTTTTACACTTATGACTGTTGCAGCATCCCCACAGTCCTGACAAGCCAGGCGAGGAGATGCATGCCTTGATTTGAGTGATATTGAGTTGGCCACACCCAGCCAATAACATGACCACTAAGCCATGACCACCACCTAAGCCACGTCCACAGAACCAGTTGTTAAAAAATTGAATCCCACCCCTGCTTCTAGTCCTGCCTTCAGGGGCTTTGGAGAAAGTTTAGAGTAATCTAAAGTTGTATTTTAAGGGGCATGGCGAAGGTAAAATTAGGAAGTGGAGGAAAATGGATAAAAATAAATATGTTTAAGGCATCTCTTTTTAGAAATAGGAACCTTATCTACAACATCCATCAGTTTAAAAAAAAAACTTGGATTTGTTATGCAAAAGGGCTAATTTAGGATAAAGCCGTTTACAGTTATCATCAAAGGTATAAATCTTTCACTTTGTTGTATTTAAGAAGCCATAAAAGGGAGAAATGGTTTGGACTGCTTATTTAATTACACTGCTGAAGTTGTTACTTGTTTGGAGACTAGTTTTCATTTGTAGAGAAGGGATTTTGCAGTGGTTGGGTTCTCCTTGATGGATTTAGGAAGTTTTATGGCCTGGCCAACACCAGAAAGTGAGAGAGACTGAATCTTGGGCAGCCTATCCAGTTTAGGCAGATGTCAACATTTCCTTGTGTTTTTCACCTGAACATTTTAGGAGACTGATATATTGACAAGCGTGCTCTGCAGTGGTGGGATTCAAAAATTTTTACTACCAGTTCTGTGAGCATGGCTTGGTGGGCATGGCAGGGGAAGAATTCTGCAAAATCTCCATTCCCTCCCTGCTTTCCGGCTCCGTTCTCCTGTGCAGGGCAACAAAAGAAGACTGGGACTCAATGGGAATCAGAGAAGAGATGGGGCCAGTCAGAGGTGGTATTTGCCAGTTCTCCAGAACTGGTCAGAACTACTCAAAATTTCCACTACCAGTTCTCCAGAACTGGTTAGAACCTGCTGAATCCCACCTCTGGTACCCTGGGCTACCCAAAGGGGTTGGGATTGCATGTGGATACAAGTTGCTCACCTCAAATATGAAATATATGAAGAATGATTGCAGGAATTGGATATGTGTAGTCTAATGAAAAGAAGGACCAGGGGAGACATGATAGCAGTGTTACAATATCTCAGGGGCTGCCACAAAAAAGAAGGAGTCAAAAAGAGGGAATCATTCTCCAAAGCCCCTAAGGGTAGGACAAGAAGCAATGGATGGAAACAGAACAAAGAGAGAAGCAACTTAGACCTAAGGAGGAACAGTGAGAACAATTAACCAGTGGAACAACTTGCCTCCAGAAGTTGTAAATGCTCCAACATTGGAAGTTTTTAAGAAGATATTGTATAACCATTTGTCTGAAGTGGTGTAGGGTTTGCTCCCAAGCAGTAGGTTGGACTAGAAGACCTCCAAGGTCCCTTCCAACTCTGTTATTCTATTCTAAATATATACAGAGGGCCAGTTTGAACTAATGGTTAATATGCTAGGCTAGAAAGGGGGATACTGTGCATTCTTCCCCCTCCTTAGTCATGAAAGCTAGTTGCATGACTTCAGGCCAATCACCAAGTCTATTTTGCCAAACCAGGAGCAGATCTTCTGGGCCATCCGTGCACATATGCAAAAGACATTTTGATGTTCCTCTCAGCTTGGAGCTGCTCGGCTCAAAGCCGCCACAATTGGAACTGGCTCTGCTGACCTCAAGGTGCTTAGAGAGAGATATGGATGACAAAAAGCTCCCCCCCCCCC
>BHFT01032894.1:0-32781 GCA_004320025.1 Laticauda laticaudata | reverse complement strand
CCCCCCCCCCCCCCCCCCGCCAAGCTTTTGAATTTCCGACTGGCCCAAAAGACCCTGATGATTCAGATTGAGGAATGACACGGACAACTTTAGCAAATGAAGAGCAGGGGTTTTGATTTCTGAGTGTGTGACAGGAGCACTCCAGCACCCAGTTATGACAGCCACTCCTCCTGGGTGGAAGTGATTATTTATAGCCCTTTTGTCAGTTGGCACTTCGCTGCAAGGATCTGTTTTCGCTCTGCAACATCCCTGGCCCAGACTAAAACACTCTCGCTCCCCATCGTCCTCAAGAAGATAAATGATCTGTAGCTTGGTTGCAGGCCTTTGCTTGGGTCTCTCTCTCTCTCTCTCTCTTATCTATCTATCTATCTATCTATCTATCTATCTATCTATCTATCTATCTATCTATCTATCTCCCTTCCTCCCTCTTCTGTCTCACTCCTCCCTCTCCTCTCTCTCTCCCTCCCTCTTCTCCCTCTCTCCTCTCTCTCTTCTCTTCTCTGTCACTTTCCTCTCTCTCCCCCTTCCTCCCTCCCTCCTCCCTCTCTCTTCTTTCTCTCCTCTCTCTCCTCTCTCACTCTCCCTCCCTCCCTTCCTCCCTCTTCCCCCCTCCCCTCTCTGTGTATAGGCAGAGGGATCTGACCTTCAGAATCAGGAAACTATTGATTTCAATCCATTAGTGCACAGAGGGATTTTCCTGACAGTGAGGACAATTAACAAGTAGAACAAGTTGCCTTCAAAGATGTAGATGTTCCATCACTGGAGGTTTTTAATAAGAGATTGGACTACCATTGGTCTGAAATGGTGTAGGATCTCCTGCTTGGGCAGGGGGTTGGACTAGAAGACCTCTGAGGTCCCTTCCAATTCTGTTATTCAGTCAAAACACAGGAAATTACAAACTGGGCCCTGTTCTAATTTCGTGAATCATTATAATATCAAAAGTTGGTGTATATGTAGCTCAGATTCCTAGCCAGTGAGGAATTCACAACCACAACATTTTGCACAAATAATTTAACAGCCTCTCTTTAAACATCTCCTGAGAAGACATTCCTCAATTCCCGAGGGGGTCTGCCTCATTGTTGAACAGCTCTTGCCATGAGATACGGCAATCAACCAACATTTATTTCCTATTATTGAAGTCTGTGGGTTGATCGCCACCATATAAAAGAGGTTGAGACTCTGGAAAAAGTACAGAGAAGAGCAACCAGGATGATTAGCGGACTGGAGATTGAATTGTTGCAAGAACTGGGCATGGATGGTCTAGGGAAGAGAAGGACCAGGGGAGACAGGAGAGCAGTCTTCCAATATTTGAGGGGCTGTGGCAAAGAAGAGGAATTGATTTATTTTTCAAAGCACCTGAAGGCAGGACGAGGAGCAATGGATGGAAACTTACCAAAGAAAGATCCAATCTAGAATTAAGGAGAAATTTCCTGACAGTGATAACAATTAATAAGGTGGAAGGGTTTTTCTCCATAAGTTGTAGGTACTCCATCACTGGAGGTTTTAAGAAGAGAGTGGACAATCATTTGTCCAGAATGGTATAGGGTCTCTGAGCAAGAGATTGGATTAGTCCAGGGATCTCCAACCTTGGCAGCTTTAAGAATTATGTACTCAACTCCCAGAGTTCCTCAGCCAGCTACTCTGGGAATTGAACTCCACAAGTCTTAAAGTTGTCAAGATTGGAGATCCCTGGACTAGAAGACTTCCAAAGTCTCTTCCAACTCTGATATTCTGCATTCTATTCTGCATTCTTATCTTATTTTCTGCAACATCGAATGATTCTGCCCTGCTTTCTCTCTGAAAGCAGCTTTCCAGTCTGTCTACAGCCTTCTCTTCTTCAAGCCAAACATAGCCAATACGTCTTATCGCTTCTCCTAAGTTTTCTTTCCTTTCTTTCTTTTTCTGGCTGTCACCTGGACTTCCTCCACTTTGATAACCTTCTCCTTCAACTGCAGACTAGAAACTTTTTTTGTTTAAGAAATATAAGACTTTAAAGAACAAAAGTAGGGTTCCTGTGCTGATGAGAAGTCCAAAAACGTTCTGTATCATTTTAATTAAAAAAAACAAAACACCTTCCGAGCTACACAAAGACAATTTGTCAAAATTTTAGTCCTTGGATTACCCAAAGAAGGAAGAAGTCAGACTTAGAAATAGATAATAATTTGGCTGTCCAGGGCTGTTTGATACAACAGTTCAATTAGTGATGGTTCAAAGTCAAAATGGCATTGAAAAACGTGACTTTCATGACTGTTTTTCAGACTTACAACCGCTGCAGCATCCCCATAGCCATGTGATCAAAATTCAGGCACTTGGCAACTGACTTGTAGTTATGACAATTGTAGCAGTGTTGGGATTCAAATATTTTTGCTACTGGTTCGGTGGGCGTGTGCACATACTTTGCGTGCATGCGTGTGCCAAACACGCACTTTGCACAGGCACAGAGGCATTCTAATTCACTTCCTGCAAGCCTGCAGGATCCTGGTCACTTCAGCAGCTGCCACGCAGCAATCTGCTGTGCTGCGCAAAGCAGCTGCGCTTCAACTTTAGAGGATAAAGGAGCCTGGGCAGGCAGGCAGGCCCAACAGCAGAGAGGTGGAGAGAACTGGTTCAGTCTCTGCTGCTCGTCGCTGCTACTGGCTTGGCAGAACTGGGCCAAACTGGTAGAATACCACCACTGATATGGATGAAGAGTAGTATGAATGCAGAGAAGAGCCATAAAGATTATTAAGGGATGAAGGGCTGAAAAACAGTTGCAGAAACTGGGCCTGGCTAGTCTAGTGAAGGGAAGGACCAGGGGAGACATGATAGCGATCTTCCAATATTTGTGGGGCTGCTACAGAGAGGAGGAAGGAGTCAAGCTATTTTCCAAGGCACTGAAGGCCAGACAAGGAATCATGGATGGAAACTGAGAGATTTAACCTGGAAATAAGGAGAAACTTTCCGACAGGGAGAACAATCAACCCATGGAACAGAAGTTGCCCTCAGAAGTTGTGGGAGCTTTGTCCCTGGAGGCTTTAAAGAAGAGATTGGCTTCCATCTGTCAGAAATGGTATAGGGTCTCCTGCTTGGGTGGGGAGTTGGACTAGATGACCTACTAGGTCCCTTCCAATGCTGATTATCTGTTATCTGTAAAGTTAAAATTTTACAGAACCGGGCCAAACCAGTAGAATACCACCCCATAAAGTACACATTATACCACATAAAGTAGAATACTTTATGACAAGCAACATCAGTGGGGAAGCCAGATTAAAAACCTTGCCACTAACGTAACATCTGCAGTGATTCACTTAACAACTATGGCAAGAAAGGTCGTAAAATGGGGCAAAACACACTTAACAACAGTCTCAGCGATAGAAATCTGGGGCTCGATTGTGGTCATAAGTCGAGGACTACCTGCATTTTAGAAGGAGGGGATTTCAGGGTGGGCCCAAAGGTGCTTTTTCAAAAGGCAGCTGGAGTTTGTTTTTCCTTGAAGAGATTTCACTTCTCATCCAAGAAGCTTCTTCAGTTCTGACTGAATGGGGGACAATGGAAGGATTTCAATTCCGTGCAGTCCTCTGGTCATTAGCATTCTTTCTGAGAGTTGTTGAGGACGCTTGAGGGTTTATTTGTGCCCTCAGGTTCTCCTGAATAGCGCAAATGGGTGTGGAACCTTCTAGGAATGGCTTAAAGGGCCGTATTGTAAACAGGTGATGGGTGTCATCGTATCCCTTCCCCTCTGTCAAGAGAGAGATCTTCAATCTTCATGTAGATGGCCTCTAGGACTCCTCTTTCAAACCAGCCATCCTTGGTGTCCAGAATGTAGACTGAGGACTGCTGGTTTGGAAGAGGGGTGAAAGATGCATCTGCATTAAGATTGCCCCTACATTAAAACATGTATTTCTCTGTGTCATATATGTGGGTACATGCATACTTTGATATTTGTTTCTTTGTTTCTTTGATTTGTCAATCACTTACAAGATAATAGGTATAAGTATAAACATAAAAATACAGGAAATAGGTACAAATAAATGGGAATCATAGGACAGGGACGGTAGGCACAATGGTGCACTAATGCACACCCCTTATACTTGGCTGTACATGACTTTACAGTCATGACTGGGTAGTCTATATTAGAGGTGGTGACTAGAGATGGTATTCAGCAGGTTCTGACAAGTTCTGGAGAACTGGTAGTGGAAATTTTGAGTAATTCAGAGAACCGGCCAATCCTACCTTGTCCCGGCCCCGCCAACCCCATCTCTTCTCTGCCTCCCATTGAGTCCCAGCTGATCGCCTGGGTCTTCTTTGATTGCCCTGTACAGGAGAATAGAGCTGGAAAGCAGGTTAGCGGGGTGGGGAGGGAAGGGGGATTTTGCAGTAACTTTCCCCTGCCACACCCACCGAGCCTAATTAGACAGTTCTTTTTCCTATCTTAGACAAGCTGGATTGAGGATTTCTACCATCAGCCTTTGATCCTTCTGAGGTGGGTAAAATGAGGACCCAGATTGTTGGAAGGGCAAGAGGCTGACTCTGTAAACTGCTTAGAGATGCCTGGAAAGCACTGTGAAGTGGTATATAAGTCTAAGGGCTATTGCTATTGCCCTTCCTTCCTTCCTTCCTTCCTTCCTTCCTTCCTTCCTTCCTTCCTTCCTTCCTTCCTTCCTTCCTTCCATCCACCCATCAATCCATCATGCACAGTGGTTAGAATGCAGTATTGCAGGCAAATTCTGCCCACTGCCAGCAGTTCAATCCTGACCGGCTCAAGGTTGACTCAGCCTTCCATCCTTCCAAGGTGGGTAAATGAGGACCCAGATTGTTGGGGGTGTTAGGCTGACTCTGTAAACCACTTAGAGAGGGCTGGAAAGCACTGTGAAGTGATATATAAGTCTAAGTGCTATTGCTATGACTACCAGACTCTGGAACAGCTTTGTTCCCTATGCCATTTGTCTGATAAAATCGCAATATTTGTTTTTCTCGTCATGTACATGTATACATCCAAACTAGACTGTGTCATATAATATTTGTAGGTATGTGCATAATTTTGCATTTATTTATTCATTTAGTCATGTTTATGTACTATACATTGGAGGTGGTGACCCTTTGAGAGCTCTATACAATGAAATTTTATTTTAACATATTATGCCAGTTAGTATACATTCAAAGTGACAATAAAGTTGTTCTGTTCTATTTTATACTATTATTTCTGTTCTATTCTATATTTTGTTCTATTCTGTTTTATTCTCTTCTCTTCTCTTCTCTACTCTTTCTGTTCTGTTCTATCATTTCTATTCTATTCCATACCATCTCCATCTCCATCTCCATCTCTATTCCATTCCGTTCCATTCCATTCCATCTATATTCTATTCTATTCTATTCTATTCTATCCTATCCTATCCTATTCTATCATTAGCAATAGGGATTTTAGGCTCAGTTGAAGTAGTTAGTCAAGGACTTACCTGTGTTATCCTGAACTTCTTGTATGAATTCAGTCCATTGCCTCTCTTGCATTGTTCTCAGTAAATTGCAAGCTGTGATCTTTGAACTAGACTTATGCATTAAATGATGAAATTGCATGTAAATAATCCCAGATTATTCAGGGTACATCTTGTTTCAACTCACCTGCTTCTGAGGGACCCTTGTGGCATGCAAACAAATTGGAAGGACATTGTCTCCTGATTAGTTCTTTCATGTCCTGAAATTCATTCAAAATAACAACATCTAGCCTTTGAAGTCAGGTTTTTGCTTTCAAAGTGGCTTTGAACAATATTTAAAAAAAAAAAACAATTTCTGAAATACAATCTGGTTTGTTGTGATGAACTCTGGCAAATGGCTCTACATTTACAAGGGAAGGAAGGCAATAGTTCCCATCATCCCTGATTTATTGATTGGGGTAATGAGTCATGGTAGCTGTGGTGGATGGCTTGTTGATTCTTGGAGATACCACAAATAAGTAGGTCGTCAATAAAGGTTTAGAGCTGGAATGGAGGATAATTTTCTATGAGTAGAATATGCAGCTAGGTCCTGATATCTTGACAGCCTTATAGTACTAATGTTGTCTTCTCCAGTTCTTTCTCTTCTGTTCTGTTTGTCTCTAGGTGTTGCCACAACTAAAATGTCTGGATAGTGGATGTGGCAGTGCCTGGAGACAAGCAGAATAAAAGAGAAAAAAACCTGGAGAAAATAACAAATATCTGCAAATAGAAGTAGAATGACTATGGCAAAAGAAAGCAGATGTAGCACCAATAGTAATAGGTGCCTTAGTGCAATCCCAAAACAATTGGTGTTCAAACACAGTTGAATACCATTGACATTGACAAATTCACCATCAGTCAATTGCAAAAGGCATCTTTACTCAGAACAGCTTACATCCTGCAATGTTATTGGTAAGACCATCAAACATCCACTTCTGTCTGTCCCCAGGTCCTTGCAAAGGACTCGATAAGTAAACCAAAATGCCAGATCCAATCTGAACATTTGGCTGATTGCATGATGAACCAAAACAACAGAATAACAGCGTTGGAAGGTACCTTAGAGGTCTTCTAGTCCAACCCCCTGCTCTACCTTCGCTGACCTTGAAAAGCTGGTTTGGACTGTATTAGTGTTTGGATAAGAGTCCGAGAGAAACTCAGGGTTGAAAGCTGGATTGCAAAATTGAAAACAACAACAGCAACAAAGCATTGGCAAAACCCTTTAGTATTTCTTGCAAAGAGGATATCTTGGAGAAATCTGACTTGAAGGAAATCTGACCTATCCCGTTAAATGGCCCAACCTGAGAATATATAATCTTCCCTAAAAATCTATCCAATGACAAGGTATTTCCTTAGGAAATCTATACTTTGTCATTGGATAGATTATTCTGTTTCTGATAGGGTGACGTGTCCCTTTTCTGGCTCCCTTGGGAGTTGATTTTTTTTGGATCTCTGGGGATGCTAGGATACAGAAAGAAACTTGTCCAACAGTACAGTCTCAGAAACAAACAGACCAGGATAGGGAAAATTCCTCACTCCACACCTGGCAAAACGAATAGAGTGCCCTCTAATGGTTGAATTTCAAATTATATAATGGCTTTTTCTTGGCACAGCCCCAGCTTCTGTCTCGATCTTTATGAACTACTCGGGCAAATCAACAAGTAATAGTAACTGTATATAAATAGTACAGTTTGAAGGGACCTTGGAGGTCTTCCAGTCCAAGCCCTGCTCCAGTACTGACAACCTGCTTTCCAGCTGATAGGTTGCCCAGGATTGATAACGTTCCTCAACTTAAGTTTTGATTCTCAGTGAGTAGATGGATACCTCCATGAAGTTTGGAGCAATGACACAGTTACTATGGCCTTCTTTTCACATCCTAAAGGTGATTTTATAAGAGGCAACTGGATTTTCTTTGTTTTTCTTTGAAGGCGTTTCGCTTCTCATCCAAGAAGCTTCTTCACTTCTTCTTTCGCTTCTTGGTTGAGAAGCGAAACATCTTCAAGCAAAAACAAAGACAATCCAAGCTGCCTTTTGAAAAAGTACCTTTGAGGCTACCATGGTCTGGATCAGTGGTTGCCAACCAGTGGGACAGGGACCACTTGTGGTCCATGAGAAAATTTTGGTGGTCCGCAGAGAAATGTAACCCCCAAAGCAATTAATCTAGGCTGCGTGGGAACCCAAGGCTGCATCACCCACATGGCACATGGGCACAAGGTGTGCATCGCTTGCATTGCAAACAACACAAGGTAGTGATGGGAGGGAGGGGGGAAGGGCAGGGGGGTAACTTGCCCCACTCACCCCACGCCTCTTGACTGGCCACAAGTCTGCATCTTTCTGCTTTTCTTCTTCTGCTTTTGGCTGCACGCAAGGAAAGCAGCAAAAGTCTTTCTTTCTCTCCCCCAAACTCTGCCAGAAATGAGTCTTTGGGACCCTGCAAGGCCTCCTGCTCCAAGAGGCTGTGCAGACTCATTTCTGGTAGAGTTTGGGGGAGAGAAAGAAAGACTTCTGCTGCTGCTGCTGCTGCTTTCCTTGCATGAAGCCAAAAGTCTCTCTCTCTCCCCCTGAGAATGGATCTGGAGATGGTATCCTGTGATCCCAAATAAAGAATGATTAATCCGTAGGAAAACGGCATGGGAAATTTTCCTGCAGACTTTTTTTAGGATTTTCCCAGTGTCTCTGGTCCGAGGGATTTAAAATTATGAGTTTGGTGGTCCCTGAAATCCAAAAGGTTGGCGACCCTTGATCTGGATGACTAAGAATCTCCATAGATCTCTTTGGGGATATGTTTTGACTTCCCTATTTCCTGATGGTTTTGCAGCGAGGTCCAACCCTTGTTAGCTGTTTCCAAGATTAGCCAAGGTTGGCTTGAGTGGGTCACCTGTTGAGTATGAAACCATCTCACCTTTCAAATAGAAGCTTCACTTCAAAAATGAATTGATTTTTTTTTAATTAATGCAGGACGGAGATCAACAGTGTGGCTTTATTGGTGAGATGGGTGGCATATAAATTTACAGATTATAGATTAACAGAGTTGGAAGGGACCTTGTAGGTCATCTAGTCCAAACCCCTGCCGAAGCAGGAGACCCTACACCATTTCTGACAAATGGTAGTCCAGTGTCTTCTTGAAAGCCTCCAGGGATGAAGCTCCAAAGGAAACTTCTGTTCCACTGGTTGATTGTTCTCATTGTCAGGAAATTCCTCCTTATTTCCAGGTTGAATCTCTCCTTGTTCAATTTCCATCCATTATTTCTTATCTGGCCTTTGGGCGCTTTGGAAAATAGCTTGACCTCCTCTCTGTGGAAACCCTTCAAATATTGGAAGATGCTCTCCTGTCTCCCCTGATCCTTCTCTTCCCTAGACTAGCCAGGTCCAGTTCCTATGTTTTAGTCTCCACTCTAGTTATTTAATAAATAAATAGATGAAATCTTGCAGAAGGCTGATTAAAATGCAACCGAATAGCCCAGGTCCTCTCTGAGACTGTAGAACAGTGTTTCCCAATTTTGAGAACTTTAAGAGGTGTGGACTTCAACTCCCAGAATGTCCCAGCTAGCAAGGGGAATCCCGAGGTTGAGCCTTTATGTTGTAGGAAGGCAAAAGACAACTCTGGAAAATACAATTTGTCTTGCCACTTCAACCGCTACAACTTTGAAACAAATGCTGAAAATTCTGCTGCTGACTTTTTTGGGCAAAACGAACAACCTACGTTCATCAGAGAAGATAACCAAGTTTCACGCAAGAGTGGCTCCCACATATACAATGCATGGCACATCAGGGCCAATGCAAACATTTAAAGTTTGAAAGGAAGCTTATAAACACTGCAAATTGGTGGGAGCCCAGAGAAAGGAAATTAAATGTCTATTTGACTTTTCTCAGCAGCTCTCTCTTTTTCTCTCTTTTCTCTCTCTTCCCTCCTTTTTTTTTTTTTTTTAATATAGATGTTGCAATCCTGACACAGTTGTCAGTTGGGAATTTGGAAAAAGAAGGTTTATGGCTTTGTGTAGAAAAGTGGCAGGGAAGTGATTAATTCCATTTTGTGGGTGTGGGCACTGAAGAGAAGGTTTAGGGGTGACATGATAGCAATGTTCCAATACTTGAGGGGCTGTGATA
Organism: Laticauda laticaudata; assembly: GCA_004320025.1. Taxonomy (NCBI): domain Eukaryota; kingdom Metazoa; phylum Chordata; class Lepidosauria; order Squamata; family Elapidae; genus Laticauda; species Laticauda laticaudata. The sequence goes on along the minus strand of BHFT01032894.1, from coordinate 23,227 downwards.
AGTGAAAGAGTGGATTGACTTATTCTCCAAAGCATCTGAAAGCAGAACAAGAAGCAAAGGATGGAAACTAAAGGTCCAATCTAGAAAAAAGGAGAAATTTATTGGCAGTAAGAAGAATTAATCAGTGGAACGACTTGCCCCCAGAAGTTGTGAATGCCCCAAAACTGGAAGTTTTTAAGAAGAGATTAGACAGCCATTTGGCTGGAATATTGTACAGTTTCCTGCTTCAACAAGGGGTTTGGCTAGAAGACCCCCAAGATCCCTCCAATTCTGTTATTCTGTTACTCTGCAGCCTAATAAACTCACTTTTTTTTTTCTAGAAACAGCCTTCATCCCCAGTATTACAATTGTTCAATGAATAGGAAACAAAAATAGATTTTGAATGAGTCCAAAGGTATAGATGCATTTTAAGAGGAAACTGGACAGCCATTTGTTTGGAATGGTACAGTCTCTCCTGCTTGATCAGAGAGCTGGACTAGAAGATCTCCAAGGTCCCTCCCAACTCTGTTACTCTGTATTCTTCCCCTTTGCAGCCAATCTGTCTCATATCCACTGGTCAAAGCAGCAATAGCAACAACAAAAGGACATTTCAAGCTGTTTGTCTTGCCTTCTTGTCTTTTTGAGTGGCCAATCCCAGCTTATGATTTACATAAAAAGATGAATTTGTTAACTTTGGACAAGGAAGGGATTAGGGGTATTACAAAGCCGGCTTTTATTTTGACAAATCCAGAGGTTGATGTATGATGGAGACACACAGGCATGCTAGGGGATATTGAAGTCTCCAATATTGTGAAATACTAAGAGTTCCTTTTCTTGGGAACTGAGCAGTCATGAAGAAGAGAGGCAACCAATTGGGTCATCCATGGGAGGGGGAGGGGCGTCAAAAAATCACACAGATCAAAACCCCGCCTCTTCTTTACCTGAGATGGGGACACAATGCATTTTGTAAGCTGAGATTTAGGGTTGATGTGACCAAGGGTGGGATTCTACCAGTTCGCATCTATTCACTAGAACCGGTTGTTAATATTCTAAGCAGTTCGGAAAACCAATTGTTAGAAGAAATTCCTGGCCTAATCCTGTAAGGAAGGCAGGAAGGAAACATTCTGGAGTTGCTTACAGAAACTGCCTCTCCCTTTACCCTGATGACGTTCTTGGCAGGACTAGACTTCCTGTCTCAGGAACTTCTCTGGAGTTTTTTTCCCCTCCTTTGCTGGTACTTTGCTTGTGTGGAGGGAGCATTCAAAGTTACAATGGCACTGAAAAAAGTGACCTATGACCCTTGTTCACACTTACAACAGTTGCAGCATCCCCACAGTCATGAGAGCCCAGTCCAGGAGATGGGTGCCTCGATGTGAGTGATGTTGAGTTGGCCAGGCCCAGCCAGTCACACGACCACCAAGCCAAGCCCACCACCTAAACCATGCCCACAGAACCGGTTGTTAAAAAATTTGAATCCCACCCCTGGATGTGACCTATTTGAGGGCTCTGCACAAAATGTAAGCACTGATGAAACAAACAGTGGAGTTTTCATGAGCCATTCAGCCATGAAAAAACAAACTAACATTGGCTTGATGGGTGATGTTGGGCGAACACAGAGTTGGAAAAAGCCACAGTGGTGCAGTGGTTAGACTGCAGTGCTGCAGGCTACTTCTGTTGACTGGCTGCTACCTGCAATTTGGCAGTTCACGTCTCACCAGGCTCAAGGTTGACTCAGCCTTCCATTCTTCCAAGGTGGGTAAAATGAGGATCCAGATTGTAGTTCAACTCTGTAAACCGCACATAGAAGGCTGTGAAGCACTGTGAAGCATTGTGAAGCAGTATATAAGTCTAAGTGCTATTGATAGTGCCCTTCCTTCCCTCCTTCCTTCCTTCCTTCCTTCCTTCCTTCCTTCCTTCCTTCCTTCCTTCCTTCCTTCCTTCCTCTTCTTTCCCTTTCTTTCCAGTTGGTAAAATTGCAGTACTGCAGGCTAACCTTTGCCACAGTCAGGATTTAAGTCTCACCAGGCTCAAGGTTGACTCATCTTTCCATCACTTCCGAGGTCGCGTAAAATGAGACTCAGATTGGTCGGGGGCAAGCGGCTGACCTCTCTAAACTGCTTAGATGGGGCTGGAATGCCCTGTGAAGCAGAATATAAGTAACTGCTATTGCTTAGTGAGGAAGGAAGGAAGGAAGGAAGGAAGGAAGGAAGGAGGGAAGGAAGGAAGGAAGGAAGGAAGGAAGGAAGGAAGGAAAATGACAAGGAGAAAGGAAGGAGCCGTGGTGGCGCAGTCGTTAGAATACCATATTGCAGACTAATTCTGCCACTGCCGACAGTTTTGATCCTGACTGGTTCAAGATTGACTCGGCCTTCCATCCTTCCAAGTGGATAAAACAAAGGACCCAGATTTTAAGGGAAGAGGCTGACTCTGTAAACTGCTTAGAGAGGCTGGAAAGCCACTGTGAAGCAGCAATATAAGTCTAAGTGCTATTGCCATTTCCTTCCTTCCTTCCTTCCCTCTCTCCCTCCCTTATTCCATCCATCCATGCCATCCATCCATCCATCCATTCCATCCATCCATCCATGATGTGTGGTGGTTAGATGCAATATTGCAGGCTGGCTTCTGCCCATTGCCAGCAGTCGATCCTGACCCAAGGCTTCAAAGGTTGACTCAGCCTTATCCTTCTGAGGTCGGTAAAATGAGGACCCAGATTATTGGGGGCAACAGGCTGACTCTGTAAATTGCTTAGAGAGAGCTGGAAAGCACTGTGAAGCAGTAGATAAGTTTAAGAGCTATTGATATTCCATTTAAAATTTAAAGATGAGAGCATCCATCTTTCCTATGTGTGCTTGAGAAAGCAGTATGTTCTAATCCATAAGGGCAGTTCCCACACTACGCTAACCCCCAAACTTGGGTTATTATTTATTGCATGTGTGAAGAGGTTTGGATAGTTATGCAACAGTTTTGCATTTGCACAGTTATGGCAGCCATCCCGGTGTTTTGGGGTGCCCTACAGATACTCTTGGGATTGAACAACTTTTTTTACATGCTTTCCTCAAAAAACATTTCTTCCCAGGTTTTAATCCCTTTGCATTGTATTTTTACCCTAATAATTTTTATTTTTAGTTTATTTTATCAATATGTTTTATTTCTGCTTTAGAGTGATCATTATTATATTACTTTATGTTGGTTTGTGACTGAAATAGACAATAAACAATCATATCCTTCCTTTGTTCCAAAACTCTGGATAGTTTAAATAATAATAGCATCAAATACTGTCAAATCTGGTAAAACATTGCATATAAAAATACACACAGATTGGCCCAAGCAATAGAACATAATTAGAATAAAATCTCAGTTAAACGCACAGGATAATTAATTATAATTTAAATGTCAAATTCCAATCAAAACAAAAACAAAATTACCATATAGTAGGTCAGTAACAGGGGAGCCAGGATTTTAGCACATTGAGGCCACCACAGAAAAGGCCATGCAAATTATTTTTCTTCCTGGTTTGCAGCTATTTTGAGGCAGAAATTTATATACATTGTAGTTTGCAAATACAATTTCTAGCAAGGGTATTTTTGTAACTTCTCCTGCTTATTTTTATTATTTGATGTTTTTTTATAATTTGATTTATTATAGCAAATGTGTTTTTTTAAAAAAAAAAATTACTACTACAGGTTCAATGTAGGCATAATATGCACTTCCTAAACAAATAAATCACACCTTAGCACAATGACCTCGTTTACTATGTGAAGAAAGTGTCTGAATTCCTGCTATTCTTTGACCCACAAATTAAGCCCATTTTAGCCTGGCCTAGAATGCTGTACAAATCTACTTTTTGTGATTTCAAGGAAGTAAAAAATTGCTAATAATGTAGCCAGTGCTTTGGAGGAAAGCTTTTTCATTTGACAAGTTGAATTTTTGGTTATCATGAAGTTGCCACTTTCTTTTATTTTCTTCCCTAAGACTTCAAGTTCTGCCCCGTTTTTTCCCAGGTGTGTTGCATGCATTAAAAGGGGGTGGAGCTTTGATTTCATAATTATGGCTGCCATCTTGATGTTTTGGGGTACTCTGCACACACCCATAAGACTGAGGAAAATTTCTCCATGTTTTTGTCAAAGAACAAAGTCCATTTACTTTTTGGTGTGGACCCTGCATATATTTTCTATATATGAATATATAGAAGAGGAAGAAAGGAAGGAGAGAGACAGAGAGGCAGAGAGGGAGGGAGGAGAAAGGGAGAGAAAGAAAGAAAGATGAAAGAAAGTAAAGAAAAAAGAGAAAGAAAGAAAAAGAAAAGAAAGAAAGGAGGGAGGGAGGAAGAATGAAAAATGATTTTTTACAAATACTAAAGGTTGTATGAAATATTGGTTTTCATTTATTTATTTGTCCACAGTAAAGAAAAGACCAGGTAAGTTAACTGGTGTCTCCTGGTGTCCTTGTAGGTTATGAATGAAAGTGAAATGAGAATGAAGGAAAAAAGGAGACGATTTGAAAATAGATTCTGTTATTGCTGCAGAATTTCCAAACTGCATGAAAGCACTTTGAGATATCGTTTCCTGACCTCCTCAAGTGTAAAACAAACTGGGTGAACAGAAGACGCACAAGCATTGCTCTGCGATTGGGGGGAGCTCTTTGTGGATCAAATGAGAGGCCATCATGCTGTGCTGTCAAATCCTACAGCAAAGGGAAGAGAGTCCTAGATGAACAGGCCTCTCTTCTCCCTCCTTTCCAACATCTAGGTGGGTCTTGGACAACTCAATGCAGCCAAATCTGCGTTGCCAACTTGCCACGGCCAACTTTCTACAGGACAATTCACCATAGAACAAGAGTTACATTAATATCAAAGAAATGGTGGAATAGAACTGTTAAAAATGGGGTATGAAAGGAAGGACAAAATGAAGTGTGAACGACAGAAATTACAATCAGGTTTTAATTATTTTAAATACTTGAATCGTTGAATTGTCCTGCAGTGAGTTATCCTGCAGTGAGTTGGCTGCAGTGAATTGGCCATATTAAGATATCCATTCTGCAGCTAGGTGAAATATTGTAGGGTGGCACTAGGGTTATTGAAAATGTGCAAGACTACTCCACTGAAATTTGCACCAAGCATTGCTTGGACAAATTCTGAGTAGTGCGGTGGCCTAAAGGTGGTGTTTTCACCTTGCAATCAAGAGGCTATGAGTTCAATCCTAGGTATTTCTCTTTCTGGGCACACTGAGAATATTTCTGCTAAAGAAAATTCCACATTGGTGATAGGAAGGGCATCCGGCCAGTAAACACTCAGTTCCATTCAGTTGCCCAGACTCCATTCCAGAAGGGATTATAGGGTCATTAAAAGAGGATGAATATGATGATTTCTTGGACAAATTCTAAGCTAGGTATGTAAAACAGATCGCTCGAATCTGATTCGTGGGGTGCTCCAGGTTTTGCTCTCGGAGCAGCTAATGAGGAGGGGTGACTCACTTTTGAAAAATGGGGCCTTTATTTTGAGAACATAGCAAAAAAATAGCCACTGGGCTCACAACAGTGTAAAGCTTCCAGGAAAAGCTGCTTCCTTTATAGCACTTCCTGGACTGACAATGAGACTTTAACATCAGGTTCCATGGTCAGACCAGGAACTGCTGCAAGAGAGAAGGAACATTTCAGGAAAGCCCTGCTTATGAGTGTGCTATATTTTGCAATAAAACAAAGGAAAAAAAAATCCAAGACACTGAAAATCTCTCCAACCCCCAAACGGCTAGCTAGATTTTTAATGAGATCCCTGGATTTAAAGTTGAGATTCGGTCTGCAAGATTTTTACCTTTTTGCCATGTATCAAGTCTAAATCTGGAGATCTCATTTAAAATCTGGAACAATTTTGTTGGTGTAGAAAACTACTGTCTACAAAATGGAAAATAAACTGGATTAGAAGTTATAGTTATTCACACTGGGACATCCTCTCTTGTCCAGAAAGAGACATTTGGCACACAGGTGGTATCACCAAGAACCACATTTTACTCCGTGGAAGAATTCTGAATGACTCTGAGAAGATGCAGCTGGGGAATAACTCCAGAAGGACAAAGATTAAGAGTGAAAGATCATTCTGCAGATCTAATAGAAAAGATAGAGAACATAGTTTATTTTTGCGTCTTCTCCTCTCCATTATTTTGCAGAATCTATTGTTGTCCAACGAGGATGCTTATATTCCCTAGAGGATTTGATTGATTTATGAAAACTTTTTTTTTACTTGTAGCCCTCCATAATCTACTAGATGTCAGGTGCAAAAGATCAGATCCACACATGAAGGTCCAATCAAACTGATTTCTTGCTGTGTCTCTGCTCAATTAACTGGCAGGCTGTGCTGCCTTCCAAAATACTCAGCTCATTTAGTCCTGGACAATCAGGGGAGATATTCAACCTGTATTCAGAATCACAGCGGGCAGGTAATTTTGCAGTTAAACCTTTTGTAATTTTGTAGTTAAACCCAAAGAAAATCTTTGGGATTTTCAGCCTGAGCTTAAAGCATGGGATTTCAGGCCAGGGTGGGGCAGAAATTGAGCTGAGGGCTGAATCTTGTGTCTGCCCCATTGATTTGCAAATTGGGACAGGAGGCCCCACTTTGCATCAAGTATGACTCAGACTTGGTATCAGGGCTGTCCAACTTTGTTAAGACTTGTGGATTGCAATTCCCAGAATTCCCCATCCAGCCATGCTTTACTCCTAGTTCTAGGTTGGACCTCTGAGAAGTTTCTGTTTGCTACTTCTTGTCCTGTCCTTTATTGCTTGATGAATAAATCAATTTGGGTGATGTGTGTATGTTGGGGTGTTATTATTTCTGGATATCTTATTTCTATTACTTGGATGTTTTATTTTTAATAAACTTGCTTTGTCAGCAACTTTAACTTGCTTTGTCACTTAGGGTAGGAGAAGGAGTGGCAGAACCTGGGAGAGGAGTTAAAGGAGAAATTGGCCTAGAATCTCTATGTAGCCACAAGCAAACTAAGTTCAACATGGCTGGCTGGGAAATTGTGGGAGTCTTCCATAAGTCTTCAAGTTGCTAAGCTTGGATGTCCCTGCTTTATACCTAGGAGGACCAAAGTGGACAGGTCAAGAAAGCATAGACATTTTATTTCATTTTCCTGACCCTTGGGCACTTTTCTTAAAGTTACATTAAGCCTATTTTCAGACTGACCCTACAGCTTTGCTGTCTTGCCTGTTTGAAAATGCAAACTTTGTGAGTCAGTTAAGATGCCAAGGGCTTCCAAGAAGACAAAAACAATCAGAGGTCTAGCTAGAAACTCCTACTTGACACACATTGGAACATGTAAAGGTAATCCTTGACTTAGAACCATTCATGCAGTGACCATTCAAAGTTGCAACAGCATTGGAAAAAAGGGACTTACAACCGGTCCTCATATTTATGACTCTCTCGGCAGTTTCAAGAGCTGACCAAGATTAAAGATCTGTGGCTGAAATTTGTGTAGTTCTTGCATCTTTGATTTTTTTGCTCCTGTTTGGGGTTCGACACTAGCAGTGTTCTATAGGATTTCCAGAAGTAACTCATCTGGAACTGAAAGTGATTTGAGATAGGCCCAATTCCTGATCTAAAAGTTTACTCCTATAAAACTCTTGGATGAGCAAATCAAGACCATCTAAACAAAATCTGGCACCTTCTGGGATTTCTTGGAACTTTCTGTATACATCAATAAGGAACACTTTCTTTATATACATCTATCAGGGAGGAACATTAATTGGATTTGGTGCCAGCTGGTATTAATCCATATATAGATTTTCATGTATCCATGTCAGCAAGATATCGAAATTTGTTCCGACTAAGTTCCATTTTTAAATAGAATCCTGAGTCTTGACCAAGAATGTCCAAATGAAGGAGTACCTAAGGATCAATTGATACAGAAAGAAAACTCAAGTTTAAAAAAAACAGGTGGAGAAAAGAAGAAACGCACTGCATATTAAAAGGAGTAATCAAAAGGAATCAAAACTTGCAAATCAGCAATAACACAGGTTTTATTTTTATCTGTACAATCGCGTCCAATTCTCAAGTCTCTGCAGTTTTCTTGGAGAGTTTTTCAGAAGTGGTTTTGTCATTGCTTCCTTCCCAGGAGTGAGAGAAAGTGACTGATCCAAGGTCACCCAGCTGATTTGGTGCCTAAGGTAGGACTAGAACTCAGAGTTTCCCAGCCTGATGTCACAGGAGTGCAATCCTGAGAAAAGGATGCATTTCGTTTAAAGGATGTCATCTACAAAGCTCTGAATTACCCTTTTCCTTTCAGTTCCAACTATGATCCTATTTTTTTACACTGTTTGTGCTGTCAAGTGCGCTGGCCTTTATTGAACGGATTAAACAAAGCGACGGATTTTTAAAAGTGATGTTTTCATATGGGTTAATAACTGGAAGGTTTCCTTGCTGGGGAAAAGTGAAGCAACTGCTCTTCAAATAGGAGACTTCATCCCTAAATTTTCCCACACTAATTCCTGTATGCGAGTCTTCCTGTAACTCAAGAGAAGACTTTTGTTTATATTTATTATGTCAGATGGGCAAATATCTATCACTGCAAGATAATATCCGCACTGATTGTCACTGAGAAGGAGGCCGTTCCAAGGGCAGACCCCGTGACCAATTTCTGCTGAAATAGGCAAATTCTCGTACTAAGTCAATTTGTTCAATTCTATTTCGGTGGACTCATGGTGAGAGCCCTTGACTGACCTTGGCTTACCTCAAAAAGACTAAATGGGGTGAGATTTGGTTAATGTTTCAATAGGGAGTAGTCAGGGAAGTCAGGCAGAACTAAGGCCTAGATCAGGGATCAGCTGTCAGGGCTCCGGCATCCACCCCCATTTAAATCATGAACCTCTAGCCGCATCTCTCAGTTTAAATAAGATTTATTAGGAATGAACATGCCGGTGCTGCCTCGGTGTAGCCGACTCTGAGACACATCATTCATTTCACCCTTGACCCTGGTCTTCCCCTACATCCTGAATGTATATTCTCCAATGGGATACATCCAAAGCCAAGAGTCATCAATCATGCTCTCCAGTAATAATCTTGTGCACCAGAAGCTTCAGCTGCCTAGAAATTATCTATGAAGCATTTAAGGAATGTACTACCTCTCCTACTCCCTTTTTGGAGGCAACTCTGAAAGACCAGATAAATATTTTTGAGTTGCATCGGCAACCTTAAACACTCAAAGAGCCACAAAGGTCCTAATTGGAAGCCCCCCATTCAATTCTGGAGCCAACTGAAAGTCCGGTTCTCCCACCATAGAGTCTCCTAGTGCAGTGTCCTTTTTCCTCTATCTGTCCTAACCAAAAGCCCTATCAATTGTGGAGCCAATCAGTGATAGGGAGCCACAGCAGAGGGATGAAAGAGCCACATGTGGCTCTAGAGCTGCAGGTTGCTGACCCCTGACCTATATTGGGAAGTTGGGAGCAAGGAGGAGAGGGAGAAGATAGTCGCAAACCATTTCTTTATTCTTATCAACAAATTGATGGATTATGTACCATTGTTGTTTTCAACTCCTTGCAACCACATAGATAATCTCCATGATGAACAGTCCCTATCTTATTCTTTCAAGTCCTCCAAAGATCTACTCATTGCCACTAGAACTGAACCTATCTCTGGATGGAGTCCAGCTCTGGATATCCTCTTCTTCTTTTTCCTTCTACCTTTCCCATCATTAAAGCTTCAAGAGAGAACTGGATCTTCAGACAACATGTCCAAAATGGGATAATTTGAATTAGGTCATTTGTGCCTCAAATGAGTACTTTCGGTTGGTTGGTTTGATGAACCATTTTTCTTGTCTGTCTGTGGTATTCTCAGGACTTTTCTCCAACACCAAAGTTCAAAAGCATGAAAACTCTTCCTATCCTGCTTTTTCAAACTCTTACTTTCGTTTTATAAAGTGTCTGCCAACCATCCCATAAGGCACATTTTCTCCCAAAAAGGAACTTCTGTCACTTTAAGATTAACAAAAATAAAACTATTGAAAGATCCATTTAGGCACAGCAGAAGCAAAGTCAGTTCTGAGATTTTCCCATGAAAACCAATGTAGGTAAATTCCCCTTTTCCCCATATGGGCCACTCACAGTCCACCGTAATCCAGTCCAATTCAGTCCTTTTGCCTGCAGAATTCTGATCTTGGTGATCCAACATCTGAATATTTTTTTCCAAAGCCTTCATGGCTGCACTTATCAAGTGCTTGTTTCTTGCATGTTTCTTGACTATTACATTTTTATTGATGGTTGATCCTAAAAAGCAGAAGCAATCCACCACTTCAGTATCTTCATTGTTGATGCTAAGGATGGTTGCTTTTCCTGTTGTCATGAGTTTGATCTTCTTTAATTTTAATTTTCTTCTCAATAAAACTATCTGAATATTTCTTGAAGTCCCTAGGGGTCAATCTAATTTGAAGGTGTTTATTTTGCCTTGCCAAAGGTCTGGTGACTTCTAAGATATATGATGACTATGTTTTAGGGTGCAAATGCTAAACATACTAATTTGGACAAGCAAGGGAAGCATGATGAACTAAGTATATGTCTCCAAAAGAGCAGATAACCATGGAAAACACCAAAGAATTGGCCAGTTTAAACATGGCAGAGCCTTTTAAAGGACACTAAGTTTGCTGGTTTCTGTTGTAGTTTGCTGGCAGCCTGTGCAGACGGCAGCTGAATTGGACAGTGGGGAAGAACAGGGACCAGTCAGGGAGTCTGGGGAGAACTTGGATGAGGGTTCTGCATCTGATGCAGAGATGGAGCCTGGACCATCTGGGGATGGGGTGCTGACTCCAGAGCCTCCAGGGTCTGGCAGCAGCAAGGCAAACAAACCAGGGGAGCCTGTTCCCAGTGCGCATGTGTGCAGAGCTGCCAGAAGGCAAGAGCAGCTGAGACAAAAGGGGCGACTCGGGAGTAAGGCTGGGAGGTGATTGCCCCTCCCATAAGGGAGAAAGGAAGTGCAAAGGGACAGGAACCTTTGCCGGAAGTAAAGTCATTCATTCTGTTCAGATTAAACCTTGAAGGTCTGTGTGGACTTTGTAACTTCGGTTGTTTTTTTACAGTGAATTTGGCACTTTAGTTGTTGGCAGCAATTCAAAGGAGATAAAGGTGGGTGCTTATCTCAAGGAACTTTTGGGACTCATTACTGGCTAAGAATGAACATAATTTCCAGCATTGAAATAAAGCAAGAGTTGTTTGGACTATGCTTAATTACAGTTTCAGGAAACCTTGGTCGGAACAATTTCACTTTGTTATCTTTGTTGGATATTGCCTATTTATTATCTTTATTATCTCTTCAAAACAACAAGTTTGAAAAGCTACCTTGCGAGTTTGCCTTCTTTTCTTAACCAAAGAAAAACTAATCATAATTTTAATGATGGAAAGAACTGGAAATAAACAGCAAAAAAACCCTAAATTTTGATCTAAAAAAGTCATAAATAAATTCAGAATCTAACAAATTTGGAATATTGAAGACTTTTACTATAAGATTTTGGAAATAATTGAATAGAATATACAGCTTTTTGTGGGAACCTAATTGTTTTGTCTGTCTTAAGTCTAAAAGAGATTTAGAATGTATGGTTTCAGAAATTGGACACTAGAGGGGACTAAAGATTTTAGGCAGAACAGGAAAAGGAGGGGGGAATATAAATTCACTTTTGTTTTAGGTTAGGAGGGGATTTATAAAATGAAACAAAAATGTGAACATTTGAAATATACAGGAGATTTTCAAAGAATGGACCCATAAATTAGTAGCTACAATGTGAGCAATGTCAGTAATGATATCTGTGGATATGAATATATTATGTCCTAAAGATGTTAATGAACGAATGACAGATGTGAAACAAATTTTGCCTGAAATATTAGAAACAGAAATACTGAATAATGCAAAAAGGATGGATTATAAGACAGACGAACCAGCTAAAGCAAAGACGTAAATGACAAGCCAAGAGAATGACCTCGATAATGTTTCCTAAAGGATATACAAAAGAAGTTGGTTAAAGCTTTGAAAATAAAATGTTTCTTCTGCTAAGAACCACGGAGGTGTATTGGGGCACAACCTATCTATTCCATATTCTCCATATGGCACCTCTAGCATGATGATTTTTTAAATCCACATGAATCTTGACTTTATCATACCACAAATATCCATGCCACCCAAATGTCAGGTCATGTCCTTCTATCTCCCAAAGCCTTCTATATCCCAGCATTTATCCTCCCTTTCATCCAAACCAAACAGCGAGCTGCAAAACACAATTTCAAATCAAGTATTAAATCAAATCAATCCTTTCTCTTTTCTTTACATCTTGCAACAGTTATATTTAATGCATCATTTCCCCTACTGCATAAATATAAATATATCCTTTTGCCCCTCTTTAAACGGGGCATCAGTCATCAAAATAGGTGTTGTCCAGAACAAAAACATCATTCTAGGCAGGGCATTCATTTTTATCTCCCCAGCAATGGTATTTGTAGTTTCTCCCATCTTAACATGGTTTTCTTTTTTTCAGAAAAAAAACTTCATTCCATGCCTTAACATAGTTGTTTTGAAATGAGATACAATTTGTATTCGTCATAGTGATAGTGAGATGTTTTATTTGCTTTTCAATCTCAAAACCTGTTTTACTCATGTTCCAATCCTCTATTTTCTTGTGTTTTTTAACATCTTCATCTTGTGTTTGTTGGTCTGAAAACTCACTAACGTACCAAATTCCCATTTTTTTCCTCCATTAATACTTCAATTCAGTGGTGGTATTCAAAAATTTTTTACTACGGTTCTGTGGGTGTGGCTTGGTGGGCATGGCAGGGCAAGGATACTGCAAAATCCCATTCCCTCCCCACCCCACTAACCTGCTTTCCTGCTCCGTTCTCCTGTGCAGGGTAACCAAAGGAGACCCAGCCGATCAGCTGGGACTCAATGGGAGACAGAGAAGAGATGGGGTTGGTGGGGCCGCTCAGAGGTGGGATTTGCTGGTTCTCTGAACTACTCAAAATTTCCGCTACCGGTTCTCCAGAAGTGGTCATAACTGGCTGAATATCACCTCTTCTTCAATTCCCTTTGAAGAATCTTCCAAAACTAACACCAAGCCCTTAAATAATCCATTTCTTTTTTAACCTTTACTCCCACAATCCTCTCTTCTTGTCTTATATCTTATCCAGTGTTTCAGTAATGAAGGTAAACAAGAGTAGAAACCTAGGCCATCCCTCTCTTGTTCCCTTTTGTAGATCACAAGACTTTGTTAGATCTCCATTTTTTGTGTGTTTTCTGTGAAGTGTAAATCAGGCTGACCTATTTTATAAAGTTCTCACCAAAGTTTTTGTCTTCCAAAACTTTGAAGAGGAAAAGCTAATTCAGATTGTCAAAGTCTTCTACATCTGAGAAAATCATCAGGAATTGTTTTCATGTTTCTTCCATATTCCAAAATGTGCAACACATTTCTAATATTCTCCTTTAATTGTCTTTCGGTAAAAACCTACATTGTTTGCTACATTTTAGGCAAATAGCATCAGGCATGAAAAATCAGGACCATATTACGTTCTAGTAAGCTGATTTATTGCTCATGCCTACATCCAAGAATCTCGTCACCAAATTGATGCTAGATAAGAATCAGTGGAATTCAAGAAGGGTTGAATATACATTGGTTGTGGGAATGTAATGACTCCAGGTTGTTTCCTCTCTTCACTTCACCCTCAGGCTCTGCCTGTCCTTCAACTAATAATACCAACATCCTCATGAATAGATACTTGCAAAATAATCTTCAGTCTGTTGGCCAGAATCATTATAAACAAATTGTAGTCATTCTTGAATAATGATTTTGGCCTATAGTTTCTTGTTCAAATCAAATCTCATCCCTCTTTATTGCAATTGCTATTGCTAATTGCTATTTATAGTTATTGCTATTGCTAAAATTACTAATATTATTATTAGTACTACTATTAGTGGTCATTTTCCAACTCTATGATACCTTTCCACCCTATAAAACAGAATTCATCCTATTTTGTAAAGATTATCAAAGTTCATCCTCAAATCATTTATAATAAGAATCTGGTAATCTGTCGACTTCTGGCAATTTTCCTGGTTGAATCTTTTTTAATAGCTTCAAAAATATGTTATTTATAACACCTTATTGTTTTAGGTCCATTTATAATCTGGTTCTGTTCCTGTATAATACTGAGTAAATTTCGTTTCCTTAAGTGGTCATTTATTTTCTCTGTAGAGATGTCATTTCTTTTATATAAGTTGGAATGTTAATGAAATGTTTTTTACACTATCCATTCATAAAGTATTTCATCATGTATATTCATATCATTTTCTTTCTTTCTTTTCTCCTTTTATAATTTATATGCCAACCACTTTTCTGGTTTGTTTGCAAAGTTAAAGGTTTTTGGCTTTATACAGTTCATTTTATTTCCGTTTCTCAGATAACTGTTGTTATAAAAGTTTAATTTGTTCAGAAATACTTATCTTTTCTGGAAGTTTTGTTTGTTCTTCTTTTTTTTTTAATTTATCCAGAACAGCTTGTTGCAGGATCCAATCTGGTCACCAGGGTTTTGTCTTCTAAGCAGTGGTGGAATACAAATTTTTTTTACTACCGGTTCTGTGGGCATGGCTTGGTTGGCATGGTGTGGCTTGATGGGTGTGGTTTGGTGGGAGTGGCATGGGAAGGATACTACAAAATCTCCATTCCCTCCCCACTCCACTAACCTGCTTTCCAGCTCCGTTCTCCTATGCAAGGCAACCAAAGAAGACCCAGCCGATCAGCTGGGACTTAGGAGTCAGAGAATAGATGGAGGTGGGGCCAGTCAAAGGTGGGATTGGCCAGTTCTCCAAATGACTCGAAATTTTCACTCCCGATTCTCCAGAACTGGTCAGAACCTACTGAATACCACCTCTGCTTCCAAGCTTTCAGACTTTTGAGGAGCCCATCTTTAGGGAACTTTAGGGAACAAGCTTGGAAGACAAAACCTCTGGACCTGGTGACTGACCCAGACTGGGTCCTGCAACATTATCCTGGGATACGTATATCTGCCTTCACTCATGAAGATAGCCTATGTTTGCAGTTTCCCTTGGAGTTTGCGATTATGCTGCATAAAATCCCCTCTGATAAAAGCTTTATTTATGTGGGAGAGCAACTGACCCAGTTGGGAGGAAGGGGTCAAACAGTGAATTAGTCTGAAGTCATTATATAAGCACAAGGGTTTTCTTTCGTGAGTTTTGAGGCAGGCCTGGCATTAGGTCTGAACCCCTTCTGAATGCCTATGATCCTTATCTGGTCTTTCCCGTGGGCAAGCGGCCAGTCTGGGAACATTCCTGTGAAACAGGCATTGAGCAATAATTTGGTTTGATTATCCACACCTCACAACTTGCTTCCCAAACTGTTCTTAAATCAGCACCTTTGTCTAAATTATTATTATTTTTTTAACAAAGCGGTTTTGAAAAAAAAGAATCTCTGGAGAAATTTCAGCTCAAGGCCAGTAAGAAAGAGGTCACGATAACAATCCCCACATACATCTTTTCTTTAGAAGCTTTGTTTATCTTTAATTTTTAATGTTCATTTCAGGGAAGTCAAGATTTTCTTTTCTGTCTTTTGTTCTTTGAGTACAGCCCGAAAGCTTTTTTTAATTGGAACCGTGGTATTGTAGAAATGGCTAGTATATATTATTATATAAAAGTAGAAAGCTGAGGTTTCATGTTGTTGTCTTATTCTACTGCACCAAAAGGAGTCAGAAGTCAATGCTTTTTCCCCGTTCTACCTTAGATTTTTCTGCCCCTTTCCCTCCCCTATTGTACCTTTATTTTCATTTTTCTTTTTTCTTTTCTTTTCTTTTTGTATTTTATGCTTTGATAAACTAAACTCGGAACTGTAAGAGAAGCATAAACAGATCCATGCATTTATACAGCATTTGCCGAGTGGCTACTTAGCATGCAGACCCTGTCCCTTTGAATCTCCTGGGTGAAGAATTCTTTCCACCATCTGAGAACTGAAGATTCTGATGAGTTCAGAGGATATTTTAAGAGAGAAACAGATGAGGCTGTTTGGTGTTCAAAACAGGCTGATTGTTGCTGACGTTGCATCAGAAACCTGATGTAACACAGAGGGACTGGTGGTAAATAGGACACGCTGGTAAATACCTGATGCCACCTTGTCTTCTGCTTTGAAGGTCTACAGTGAACTTCTCCCAACCTGTAGACCTTCATGGATCTTATATTTCACTTCCCATTTCATATGGCTGTTGGAAGAAATGGTACCACGGAAATTTGAGAGCTTCTGATGATACAACCTGTATACACCAAGTAGTTACAAAGACCTTGAGTGCTACAGAGCTAGCTCATGCTTAACAGAATGACAGAGTTGGGAGGGACCTTAGAGGTCTTCTAGTCCAACCTCCTGCTCAAGCAGGAGATCCTAAACCAAGAGTGAATGCAGCATTGCAGACTAACTCACTGGTCATTCCAAGAAAACGGCTCAAGGCTGACTCAGCCTTCCATCCATCCTTCCATCCAAGGTCAATAAAATGAGGACCCAGATTGTTGGGGGAAATACACTGACTCTGTAAAGACTTAGAGAGGGCTGTAAAGCACTGTGAAGTGGTATATAAGTTTAAGTGCTATTGCTATTCCAGACTAATGTTCAGTGTTTTCTTTAAAACCTCCAGTGATAGTGCACCCACAATTTCTGGAGACAAGCCATTCCACTGATGGATTGTTCTAACTCCCAGGAAATTTCTCTTAGTTCTAGGTTGCATCTCTCCTTGATTAGTTTCCCTCCATTGATTCTTTTCCTGCCTTCTGGTGCTCTGGAAAATAAATTGACCCCCTCTTCTTTGTGACGGCCCCTTAGATATTGAAACACTGCTATAATGTCATCCCTAGCCGTTCTCATCATCACATTAAACATACTAAACATACATTGATTTATTTTAGGGACCCTCCAAGTCAAGCTAGGTGGCAGCACCAAACCAATATTGAGTGATCTCCAGACATAAGTGTTGCTAAATCTGATTTGTACTTGGATGAAACATTGCTGAAAATACCAGACTTCTAAGCTAGATTAAGAAGTAAAAAATAACAGCCTGACAGATGGCAGTAGGAAACCACATCTGTAATAGTGCCAAGAAAACTTCCTGATTTCATCCTCTAAGGAACAAACTCAATTGGACAACATCTTCTACTGGATGGAGTCCTTACTCAACATCAGAAGAAGTCTTGATTAAGGGCTTTAACCAATGTTTATATTTTCTTAGGAGTCTGAATTGCTGTTCTCAGTGAATGGCATTAAATGTTGCACCTTATGATTCTTGACTCTTGATGAATGTATCTTTTCTTTTATGTATACAGAGAGTATTTGTACCAAGACAAATTCCTTGTGTGTCCAATCACACTTGGCCAATAAAGAATTGTGTGTGTGTTTGTTCGTATGATATAGATATAGATATAGATATAGATATAGACATAGACATAGACATAGATGTAGATTTTTTTTAAGTTTTCACGGGTATCTAGCTATATGGTATTCAGCTTTGTTTGGGTATTTTCCTATATCATTATAGTTGTGCTTTTAAAGTTGTAGCGAAGTTTCAGCAGAATCTCATCTGCCCTCATCAGGCTTGAGTACAGACGGACCCAACACACAAGCCTGATGATGGCAGATGAGATTCTGCAGAAACATCGCTACGACTTTAAAAGCACAACTATAATGACGTAGGAAAATACCCAAACAAAGCTGAATACTATACATACATACATACATACATACATACATACATACATACATACATACATATATACATACATACATGCATACATACATACATATCTCTGTGTCAGGGTTCCGATGGATGCCCTAATTAACTCATGAGCCTTGAGCCAAGTTTCAAAAGAAATCCAATTATTTATTAGGAGCAGCATGTTGGCACTTTTTCCAAGTACAGTGTGGCTGTGCCCTCTGTAATTTACTGCCCACCTATGACCACCTCCCAGATTGTGTCATAAATTACATTCTCCAGTGAAGCACTTTTCCAGGCTGTGGAAAACACATCTAGCCAGCTGGGCTTGGTAACCTGGGACACAATCTGGAGAAAGGTATGCGTGGAATGTTCTTCTGGTCATAGCAACTGAACTGCTGCATCAGATATCCTCTTCCACTCCTCGAGAGCAAGCCAGGAATGCTTTATGAGTTGAAAGGTTGTTTTATGATCAGTTCACACAAAGTTTGTCAGAAATGGAAAAGACTTTGCATAGATGGGCTTCCCTATGCCACAGTTCCTTATATGTCCATCCTCAGGAATGGGCAGGAATGTGATTTCCTGTCCCCGCAAATCACAATTAGTGTATGTTGGAAGTGGAGTTCTTGATTCATGCTGCGCCTCATGGCATTCAGCATTTGGGGATGGAGAATTTTGTGTTGTGGAGTCAGAATGATGGATTAATCAGGGGTCTCAAACTTGCATTGTCACGTGACGTACCATGACTTTTTCCCCTTCGCTAAACCAGGCATGGGCACGGCCAGCATGTGAAACATCTGTCCTGTGGGCTGTGAATTTGACAGCCCTGGACTAGATGGATCTTTAGCTTTCAAAGAACTTCAGAGCTGTTCTGGTATTCTCAACTCCTAATATCCAAGGCTAGCACTCTCCAACCTGTGGCACTTATACCCCCTTTACAGCTTTGGAGAGCATGGCAAGTTAGGAAAGGTTGCCACAGATCCTCTTGATTGCAACCCATCCTGAATTAGCTTTTCCCTCTGGCTTTCCGGTGACCTATTCAAAGCATGTTCCAAAGGAAGCTAATAGGATGGTGGGAAGAATCAAAGCAATAGCTTGGTTATTCTGCAAAGTCAAAAAAAACCCAGAATAACATTGGAAGGGACCTTGGAGGTCCTCTAGTCCAACTCCCCCTGCTCAAGCAGGAGACTATTTACCATTCCAGACGAATGGCTGCCTAGTCCTTCTTGAAAAACTCCAGTGATGGAGCCCCCACAAACCATTCCACTGGTTCATTGATCCCAAAAGTCAGAAAATTTCTCCTTAATTCTCAGTTGCTTCTCTCCTTGGTCAGTTTCCAACCACTGCGTTCCATCCAAAGTCAAATAATTACAAAATGATTTCCCTGTTGCTAAAAAGACTTCTATTTCTCTCTCTGTTGAGCACCTTGGCGTATTTTAAATCTGTTCTTGATTTTTCGGAATCCTTTCCATCTTTTTAGGAGATCAGCCCTATGAGCTTTGGAAGAGGACAGCTGGCCCCTTTGGCCATTTATATCCCACTCCTTAACAAAGACTCTCTGATCAGAACATTGCTTGCTCTCATGAACGTGGTTTTCCTTTGTTTCTCTTTTGGAAAATGCATATTGAGGGACAATAGGATCCAGCTGGGTCTTCCCCCACCCAGGTCTTCAGATATTCTATTCCATCAGCTAATAATAAGCAGAGCCTGGTACTTGCTGCTCTTAACTCTTGCAGCAGTCTGGCTAGGCATGTCATGAATGCAGATGAGCGCATCAAGGAGCTTTGATTTCTCTTGTGAGAGCAAACCTTTCGACATTCATGCAAAGCGTGGCTGGAGCTGCTGTCTGTATTTTAATCTTTGCTTGCTTTGAAGGCATCGTCTCACACCTTGATCTGATCAGCTTCCAAAGCTGATAAGGCCTCCAGACTTCCACTGGTTCTTGGTATCTCCTTTTTCCAATTTCCTGCTCTCATTTTAGGTCTGCTTCACAAACCTTCCTGAAATTTTGACTCAAAATAGCAGCCTGCCAAGGCAGGAAAACTTTACATCATTTCAGGCAAATGGCTGTCCAGTCTCTTCTTAAAAACTTCCAGTGTTGGAGCATTCACAATTTCTGGAGGCAAGTTGTCCCAGTGATTAATTGTTCTCACTGTTAGGAAATTTCTCCTTAGTTCTAGGTTGCTTCTCTCCTTGATTAGTTTCCCTCCATTGCTTCTTGGTCCGCCTTCCAGGTGCTTTGGAAAATAGGTTGACTCCCTCTTCTTTATGGCAGTCCCTTAGATATTAGATATTGGAAGATTAGATATTGGATTCATGTCAATATAATATGCCTCTTTCTGCAGCCTGATTAGGTAGAAAATTAGTGAACGACTGTCAGACCTGCCACCACTTAAACTTCTAAATAGAAAAATGATCTTTGCTCCCTTTGCTGACAAAGGTGTAGTTTGATTAGAATAGAATAGGAAAGAATAGGAAAGAATAGATTAGAATAGATTAGAATTCTTTATTGGCCAAGTGTGATTGGGCACACAAGGAATTTGTCTTGGTGTAAATATTCTCAGTATACATAAAGAAAAGATACATTCATTAAGAATCAAGAATCATAACGTACAACACTTAATGATAGTCATAGGGTACAATCAACAAGTCAATTTTATTGCAATAACGCATAGTCAGAACTGGGAATCACATGCTACAATCCCCAAGTTCAACTCTTCCCTCCCATAACTGCCTCCCATCTCTGACCCCCTCCCTCTATGACCAGGTTTAAACAAGATGTTTTCAAAAATGGTCATATCAACTGAAGTTTGGTATGCAACTACCTTCTTTTCCTAGCTGCATGACCTTGAGGCAGCACCTCAGGGAGATACAGAGGTTAGTTTCATTTCCCCACCAAGCTTACCCCATCCCATCCTCACTCTCCAGATTTCAGGGCAGACTACCAGTATTAGTGTGTGGTAGCGAGGCATAAGTAAGCGTAAGGTGGCAGCTAACATATGGCATTGCAGAGGCTCAAGGCAGCTGGGAAGGGGCTTAGGTGGAAACAATGATGGTGGAGGGAGAGTCAGTATCAAGACAATGAGAGAAGCATGCCACCTGTCAGCCTTCAAGACTCCTTTCCTTTCGTTTGCTATCTTTTTTGCTGCCATAGTAATGGGGGGAGGGTGAAATAATTGGGCTTTGTGGGGATGGGAAATGTCCTGGAACTTTTAGAGATTGAAATATATAATTTGGGGAAAACTTTCTTGTTTATGACTACTTGCTTGCTTACTGCGCAACTGTAGCTCTTTATCAAACTAGGCCAAGGTCAATAGCCATATCTCTGTATCACCACCTGAAGATACTCCACATGACATTATACACATCTTTGATTGGGTGGGGTGTTTGAACTATGGTGGGTGGGAACATTGCCATCACTTTGTATATATGGGGGTTTTTGCGCGTAAATCCTCAGATCTATAATTTATTTGATGCTACCACTTGATTTCCATTAAAAGTTCCCTTCCTCTATGACAATGGAGTCTAAGAGTGTCTTTCTTGGATTTTGAACCAAAATCCATCTGACACCACCTTTGGCTTATGATTTTCTTCTTTTTCCAAATCCCCTTGGGTGTAATATGTCACAGCCTTGTTATTGCCTTGTTCCCTTCCCAAATCATTTATTTGTCCTCATAGATCAAGCGATCATGTCACTGCAATCCAGCTACGCCCGCAGGCTCCAAGATATTAAATAAAAGGGCTACCAGCTGGAATGGCTTTGGAGTTGAGGAAATAGATAAGCTCACATATTACTTCCATCAGGGAATGGTCTCATAAATTTGAAGTCAGCAAGGGTCAGTCTAAAACCTACCCATCTCTAAAAATCTCAAGTAAGGCTCTTAGGGCTTCTGCAGACATTATTTTTATTGGTTGTTTTTCATGCGATGGAAAGCAAACATGATTTACTAAGTCTGCATTACTATTACTATTAATCAGTGGTGGTATTCAAAAATTTTTATTACTAGTTCTATGGACATGGCTTAATGGATGTGGTGTGGCTTGGTGAGTGTGGCAGGAGAAGGATACTGTAAAATCTCCCTTCCCTCCCCACCCAGTAGCCTGCTTTCCATCTCCGTTCTCCTGTGCAGGGCAACCAAAGAAGAGCCAGCCAATCAGCTGGGATTTGGGAGGCAGAGAATAGATGGTGGCAGGGCCAGTCAGAGGTGGTATTTGCCGGTTCTCCAAACTACTCAAAATTTCCACTACCGGTTCTCCAGAACTGGTCAGAACTGGCTGAGTACCACCTCTGCTATTAATCCTCCCATCCTTCCTTTCACCCATCTCCTCCAACTTATGACTGTATGACGGTAACTTTGTCGCTTGTATCCTTATTGTATCCCATGACTATTATTAAGCATTGTACCTAATGATTCTTGACTCTTGACGAATGCATCTTTTTTTTAATGTGCACTGATAGTATTTGCACCAAGACAAATTCCTTATGTCTCCAATCACACTTGGCCAATAAAGAATTCTATTCTGTTCTGTTCTGTTCTGTTCTGTTCTGTTCTATTCTATTCTATTCTATTCAACATTTGTTTGAATACAATAAAATTCTATTCAACACTACCTTCAAGGCAGTGTTCGCTCCTTGAGACTGCCAGGGCAAGCCCCTGCAGTTTTCTTGACAAGAAATGGGTTGCCACTGTTTACTTTCCAGGGCTGAGAGAGAGGGACCAGGCCAAGATCATCCAGCTGGCTTAGGCATAAGTCATAAGCTAGAACTCACAGTCTCCTGGTTTCTAGCTTGGTGCCTTAACCACCACCTTTATCATAGTCACTAGAGCAACCTGTCACCTTCATTCATGATGCAGGAAAAGAAAGAAACTGTGATGAAGACAAACCACTTTCAAAAAAATAACCTTCCCGGGAAAACTGCAGAAACTTGTCCAGCACCAAATAAATACAGTAAGTAAGTAAATAAACAAAGAGAGAAGAAAAAAAGTAGAAAGGGAAAGGGAAGAGCTCAGCAAGAGAAGGAAACAGAAGATCTGGGAAATTAGATCTTTGTCTCTACTGTTGCAGAGTTAGATTTGAATCCGTGTTCAATAACCCTGGTGCCTCCAGAAGGAATGAGAACTGTTGGTCAGTTTCCTTTCAAAGTCCCAGATGATGTGGGGATGACGGGAGCTAGAAGGGGCCAACCAGGGAAATGGCAGACTCATTGAAAGAGAACATTGTCAGGTAAATCTGAACATTGATAGAAGGGAATATTTGTGGCTCTGGGTTGAACTCTGATGATGTTACCTACTTTGGTAATGAAATGTCTGCATCAGAGGTGGTCTTCAGCAGGTTCTGACCAGCTCTGGAGAACCAGGTAGTGGAAATTTTGAGTAATTTGGAGAACCAGCAAATCCTACCTTTGACTGGCCCCGCCAACCCCATCTATGCTCTGCCTCCCATTGAGTCCCAGCTGATTGGCTGGGTCTTCTTTCGTTGCCCTGCACAGGAGAATGGAGCTGGAAAGCAGGTTTGTGGGGTGGGG
>BHFT01032893.1:0-34323 GCA_004320025.1 Laticauda laticaudata | reverse complement strand
GAGGAAAGAAAATGGAAGGAAAGAAAAAAGGAAGAAAGGCTCGCTCGCTCCTCCAGCCTTCCTCTCCCCCCCTTCCCCGCCCGCCCACGACACTCACCGGTCTTGCCCACCCCGCTGGCTCCCACCACGGCGATCTTGATGAGCCGAGGGCGCCCACAGGTGGCACCCCCGCTGCCGGCGTGCTCTGCCTGGGGATACTCGGCGATGGTCCCCATGTTCTGGATCAGGCGCATCGCCGGGGGCGGGGGGGGCGCTGCTGAAAGCCCAGCCGAGCCTGCAGGGAGGCCGAGAGTCGCCGGAGCCGCGCCGCCTCTCCCGCCCCAGCAGCTCCTGTGCGCGGCTCCCCCGCCTCTCGCGCACCTTTTTCTCCTCTTGGCCTTGGCTCCTCCCACCCCCCCACCCCCCCACTCGTTTCCCGGGAAAAGGTCCGCCCCGCCTCTTTCCTCCTCCCTCCAACCAATCGGGTCGAAGCCGCCCCTCCCCTGCTCGACCCCCCCCTCCCGACCACTCTTGGCCCCGCCTCTCAGCGTCTCCCGAGCTCACGTTCCTGAGCAGGTTTTGCTGCAAGCGCGTGGATTTCACCCCACCCCCCTTTCCATGGGGGGGGGGCGGTGCGTGTGCAAGGCGCGGCTCTCCACGCGCGGCGGCTTTCCTTTATTTTATGTTTATTTTATTATTTTTATTTTATTATTTATTTATTTCATTTAATTAATTTATTTAATTAAACCTTCCCGCGCTGCCCCTCTTCGGCCTTCCTCACCTCTTGGCTGGTGGTTGGCGAGAGGCAGAGTTCTCTCCCCCCCCAAGCGCGGGATGGCGTCAGTCAGTCAGAAAGAAAGAACAGCGCGGTCTCTTTTCTGCCGTGGGCAGCGTGAATCAGCCATTCCCACGCGTGGGCAGGAAACTTTGACCCAGGCCTTGGCTCTGTGCGTGTGGAGTGGGCCGCGTGTTCAACCGTGTGCCCTTCCCGCCTTTTCAATCAAGTCGCGCCACCTTCTCCGTCCTCCCCTCCCCAAATACTGCTGGAGGTGGGTGGGTGAAGGTTTTACTCACAACGCAGCTTTAAAAGGCGGCCGACCCGCTTCTCAAAATTCTTTCCTTGGGACATTAAAAGCCGGGGAGAAAAACAAAACTAAACACCCGGTTCAAAAGAAAGTTCCTGCCTTCCCAGAAAGAGTTGTCATCTCCTCCACGCCTTGAGTAGAGATCTAGTACGTTTTATACATAAGTGACCTTCCTTGTCATTTTCTTTAAGGCACACCTTAAAAAATGAAATTCAGTTCGAGGAAAAAGTTTTTGAGGAGAGGAAGCTGGCAAGAAGATGACTGCAACAGTTGTCAATAGTTTGGGTGCTTTTAAAAATGAAATGGGAGAAGGATGTGTAGGAATAAAAAAAAATATGAAAGAAGACTGAAGAATCTGTAGGGCTGTTATCAAAAGTATACGCATACATACACATTCTATATACACATACATACAAATATATATGTGTATGTATGTGTATAGATGTGTGTGTATGTATAAATGTATATATGTACCTTCATATACATACCTACACCCATATATATAAATATATGTATATGTGTGTGTGTGTATACAAATTCCTTGTGTGTCCAATCACACTTGGCCAATAAAGAATTCTATTCTTTTCCATTATCTATATCTATCTATCTATCTATCTATCTATCTATCTATCTATCTATCTATCTATCTGTTCAGCTTCCTTCGGGTATTATCCCACGTCACTGTAGTTATGCTTTTAAAGTTGTAGCAACGTTTCGGCAGAATCTCATCTGCCATCATCAGGCTTCTGTATGGAGTTTGTCTGATGTAGAACAGAAGCCTGATGATGGCACATGAGATTCTGCCGAAACGTTGCTACAAGTACCCACGAAAACTGAAGTACCTGCAAAAGTACCCATAAGTACCCACGAAAACTTATACACACACACACACACACATATATATATATACTGTATATCTCTATAATCTATCTGTCTATATCAGGTATCTATCATGTATCTATCATCTATCTAACTATATCATGTATCTATCATCCATCCACCTATCTATCTATCTATCTATCTATCTATCTATCTATCTATCTATCTATCTATCTATCTATCTATCAAATTGTCCATCTTAAATACATATTGGAAAGCAGATGCTTCTATGTCCACAAGGCTCATGCTATATGGAACAAAAACCTGACTGAATCTGGATGTTTTGCTTCGGATACCACAAAACCTCCTTCTCCCAGAAGGTAGCAAGGAAAACAGGTTGTGGAGAGGATGTGTAGCATCCCAGACGATCTTGAGCCCCCTGGTCAAGCATCACTTATGTATGTGCCATGTCCCGGATAGATGGAAGTGAACTGCCAATAAATGAGCCTATTGACTGTATCCTGTGCATTTTGCATGCGAGAAAAGTAGCTACATTCAGTCAGTATGCTCATAACATAATCATTGGCTTTTCTGCACCGGCTCCAATGACATGAATTGGGAGCGAGACACATTCACATATACGCATTCACCTCCTGCTTTCTGACTTGTCAGTGTGTGTTTAGATTGCTTTCATAGTTTATCTGAGTTGGGGTGGCTGCTGGATCGTGAAACCCGAATCCTTCATTTAATAGCCTACATGTCTACGGTGGATGCTGTTTGTATTGTTGGGGCATGAAGCACATTGCCCTGAAAGCAGGAGCTGTGGTGTATATGCCCAGCTGTGTTGGCAGCTGCTCACCTGGTGAACTCTACACTTTTAATGAGGAACAACAGAGAACTCCTTTTTTGATTGTAAAGTCTCCTCTTTAAATATGCCCTAGACTTGGTTCACACTTGGTCATAAAGTTAGTCTAAAACTCACCTCTAAAGATTTGGTCCTAAAGCTGAAGTATTTCATAAGCGTTCTGTATTTATCTGACGAGGATTTGGATGTGGAGCCTTACCTTCTGAAAGATAAGCACAAGTTAAAAGTGACCGTGTTGTTCTTCAAAGTCTCTCGCAAGCACTTTGTTGTTGAACACTGAACCTCTGTTTTAATGGAGAAGCCATACGAACCCACCACTCGTGGGTTAACTCCTCCTGTGTCATCGCTGGAGGAGGTATGGGGAAAAGCTCCTTCACAATTTGTAAATTCTTTGCCAAAAAAAGTCCACAGTTATACCATGTTTTTCTTGAAAATTAGACCCTGTCTTATATTTTTTTCCAATCAAAAAAGGCACCAGGTCTTATTTTCAGGAGATGTCATCCACTGACTAACCTCACTTATGCATGTCATTTCCCCCCCTCCCCCCGACCTCCATTTTGCTGTCAGAGGCCTTCAGGAACTTCTTCTTCTATGGCTGGCAAGGCTTTCCTGAAGGCCTCTGCAGCCAATAACCAAGCTCTGGATCGATCCAGAGCTTTGTAATCAGCTCCAGAGGCCTTCAGGAAAGGCTTGACAGCCTTGCCGGCTACAGAAGATATGGGCCAGTGAGGCAGGTGTCGGAGTCTGCGAGGCCTGGCTGCAACTGTCTAAAGGTAAGTAATAGGGTCGCTCCACCACCCCTACCCAAGCTTAATTTTTACCTATCCACTCTGGAGTGGAGCGCGATCTTAATTAGGGCTTATTTTGGGGGGGTGTAAGACTTATATTGGGCACACATGTAAAAATCAACCTAGGACTTACTTTCAGGGTAGGTCGTATTTTTAAGGAGTGTGAGGCCTGGCTGCAACTGTCTAAAGGGTAAGTAGTAGGGCAGCTCCACCAATCCCACCAGAGATTAATTTTTACCATGTGCTCTGGGTGGGATCTTAATTAGGGCTTATTTTGGGGGGTAGGGCTTATATTAATTAGGGCTTATTTTGGGGGGTAAGACTTATATTGGGCACACGTGTAAAAATCAAGCTAGGACTTACTTTCAGGGTAGGTCGTATTTTTAAGGAGTGTGAGGCCTGGCTGCAACTGTCTGGGTAAGAGAGTAGGGTTTACCCACTACTACTGGGTAAGTAGTAGGGCAGCTCTACCAATCCCACCCTAGCTTAATTTTTACCATGCACTCTGGGTGGGATCTTAATTAAGGCTTATTTTGGGGGGTAGGGCTTATATTGGGCACACATGTAAAAATCAAGCTAGGACTTACTTTCAGGGTAAGTGGTATTTTTAGGGGAAATAGTAGCAGCAAGGAGATTTTCTGGCATCTTTCTCCAAGCTGAGCCAGATCAGAAACCACAGGAAAAATCCACCCCACAGTTGCTGTTGTTAGCAGAAGCTGCTTCATTCAGACCACTGTAGGACAAAGGAGGATGAGAGCCAGAACTGAAAAGAAATTAAATACAAAGGAAGTCAACTTTGCTTTGTACTAGGGTAGGTTGGCAGGGCTGAAGCTTACTGTGTGTGATAGGATCTTGGTTTTTTTTTTTAATGACGAGGAAGAGGAAGGAGAGAACTCAGCAAAGCAGGCACACACATAAAAGCCGCTTGGCTTTTAAGGTAGTCTGAAAGCGGCCTTATTTTCTTCTCCTTTCCACAGAAAAGGCTGACGAATGCTCTGCAGCTACATTAAGATTTTTATCACTTTCGAAAGCTTTTGTGGCGTGTTTGCTTTCCCTGTTCCAATTTTATTTTTTATGTCTGTTGGGCCAGAGAGGAGGTGAAGGTGCACTCCATCCAGAAACACAGAATGGGACACAGGGTGTACTTCACTATGGCTTTTGGAGGCAGAACAACAAGTGGATCAGTGGTAGTATTCAA
This sequence comes from Laticauda laticaudata, assembly GCA_004320025.1. Taxonomy (NCBI): domain Eukaryota; kingdom Metazoa; phylum Chordata; class Lepidosauria; order Squamata; family Elapidae; genus Laticauda; species Laticauda laticaudata. The sequence goes on along the minus strand of BHFT01032893.1, from coordinate 29,589 downwards.
TTTTTTTTTTACTACTGGCTCTGTGTGCGTGGCTTGGTGGGTGTGGTGTGGCTTGGTGGGCATGGCAGGGGAAGGTTACTGCAAAATCCCATTCCCTCCCCACCCCACTTAACCTGCTTTCCAGCTCCGTTCTCCTATAAAGGACAACCAAAGAAGATCCAGCCAATCAGCTGGGACTTGGGGGGACAGAGAATAGATGGGGTTGGCGGGGCCAGTCAGAGGTGGTATTTGCCGGTTCTCCTAACTACTCAAAGTTTCCACTACCAGTTCTCCAGAACCAGTCAGAACTGGTTGAATACCTACCTTTGAAGCAGATATCCAAGTATGATTTTAGAAAGAAGGGGAGGGAAAGGGAAGAGGAGAGGAGAGAAGGATGGAGAAGGGGTGGGAGGAAGGAAGGAAGGAAAGAAAAGGAAAGGATTTTAAGATGGACCGATTTGCTATAAAATTACTATTGCTATTTTCATGGGCTCATTTCATGTAACCTCCAATATGTATGTACAAATCTTTTTTTTTAATTGTTCCAAGTACCAGGTTCAATTGCTGCTGGAAATCAGCATCCAATGTGGCAATGTATACACTTTAAAAAGAGCAAGATTCTGCTTGTTGGTTGTTGTTGTTTTTGTTTAACACAGTTTTGTTTTTGATCAACCTCAAGGCACTGTACATTCTTAGTGCTTCCATCTCCTATTTTCTCTACAACAACAATCCTGTGAGGTGGATTGGCCTAAGAGAAAGTGATTGGCGCAAAGTCAACCAGCCGGCTATCATATCTGAAGGAAACCTAGAACTCACAGTCTCCTAGTTTATTACTTAACCACTCCTCCAAACTGGCTCTTGATGTCTTATGTTTTTATTTCAGTTGATTTTCATTCATCCATCGGATCTCAAATGCATACATTTAGTTTCACCACATCTAAAATTGCCTTTGTGGTGTTGATTGTTTCTGACAGATATCCAGTTTTATTTTGGTTTTGTGGTTCCCCTACCTAAAGTCGTCTTCTCCCTGACAAATTGCAACTATCCATAAGGACTAATTTTAGATTTACATTTTTTTTAATCCCACCTTTTAATATTTTTCTAAATAATTCAAGGTAGCGAACATAGTTCATACTCCTTCCTCTTTTCATTTTCTCCAAAACAATCCTGTGAGATGAATTTCCTGATATATATGTGTTATTCCTGTGCTTATTTTACTAGCAGGATTGCATCATTTTCTATATAAGAATTTAAGAAAGTTTGAGGAAAGGAATTCAAGGCAACGATTTAAAAAATTGTAAAATGCCAGGAATTGAATTGTTGGAATTCTATCACAATCTTGGAAACTGAATGGATATGGAGAAACCGAAGCGATTCAAGATCAATAAAGCCACCAGTGCCATCATGCTTTCTTAATTTTTTTTTGTTTGCTTAAACTCTGGGTTTTGTTCAAAGTTTCTCAACGTCAACTACTTTAACACCCATGGACTTCATTTTCAAGAAATCTGGGAGTTGGAGTCTACATGTCTTAAAGTTACCAAGGTTGGGAAACCCTGGTTTATATCAAAGATATCTATAAAGATTTTCATCAAAAATAATGAAAGCATATGTAGGCTTCTGTGACACAAATTCAGCTCTTTGTATCTGTAGGGGTGCAGCTTACAGATTAATGCTGCTTTCATCATTTGTGCCCTTTATCTCACCTACCTCCCACCCTCTGACTCCCTCTGGTCAAGGTATGTCCACAAAGGTTAAAAAATAATCAATGGTGGTCAAAACCCAGGAGTGGGATTCTACCAGTTCGCACCTATTCTCTAGAACCGGTTGTTAACATTCTAAGCAGTTCGGAGAACCGGTTGTTAAAAGAAATTACTGGGCTAATCCTGTAAGGAAGGCAGGAAGGAAACATTCTGGTGTTGCTTACAGAAACTGCCTCTCCCTTGACCCTTATTACGTTCTTGGCAGGACTAGACTTCCTGTCTCAGGAACTTTTCTGACTTTTTTTCCCCTCCTTTGCTGGTACTTGGCTTGTGTGGAGTGACCATTCAAGGTTACAATGGCACTGAAAAAAGTGACTTAGGACCATTTTTCACACTTACAACTGTTTCAGCATCCCCACAGTCATGAGAGGCCAGGCAAGGAGATGCGTGCCTCAATGTGAGTGATATTGAGTTGGCCACACCCAGCCAATCACATGACCACCAAGCTACGTCCACCCAGTCACATGACCACCAAGCCATGCCCACTACCTTAGCCACGCCCACAGAACCGGATGTTAAAAATTTGAATCCCACCCCTGTCAAAACCCATGTGAAAAGGGACAGGGATTCAATTGTGGACTTTTTTGACACACACATGCACACTCCATAAACGCCCCTAGTTCAAGAAGACCAGGAGGTAGAAAGTTGAAAAGCATAGGAGAATTTATACTGAGTTTCACCAGATTTACTCTGGAGAGCAGGATAGAGAAAGATAATAGAGTAGAGTAGCATAGAATAGAATAGAATAGAATAGAATAACAGAATGTAGAATAGAATAGAATAGAATTCTTTATAGGCCAAGTGTGATTGGGCACACAAGGAATTTGTCTTGGTGCAAATGCTCTCAGTGCACATAAAAGAAAAGAGACATTCGTCAAGAGTCGAGAATCTTCAGGTACAACACTTAATAGTAGTCATAGGGGACAATAAGCAATGAAATCATACTAGGAAACAGTCCATATAAATCGTAAGGATACAAGCGACAAAGTTACAGTCAAACAGTCACAAGTGGGAGGGGATGGGTGATAAGGAGTGATGAGAGAATTAATAGTAATAGTAGTGCAGACTTTGTAAATAGTTGAACAGTGTTGAGGGAATTATTTGTTTAGCAGAGTGATGGCGTGCGGGAAAAAACTGTCCTTGTGTCTAGTTGTTCCGGTGTGCAGGGCTCTGTCGATAGCATCGTTTTGAGGGAAGGAGTTGAAGCAGAGAGGGAGAGGGAGAGAGAGACTGAACAATCATCTCTTAGTTGAGAGGCTTTGGGGCTGGACAGGTAGAATGTCAGTTGCCCTACTATTTTGCTCTATCAATATATGCAGAAGCCATCTGTTGCTGTGTTCTTCAAAACACACTGTTTACAAGAGAAGGATTGGCGCATATCCAGTATTTGCACTTGTGCATCTTTCCAGATAATCTATGCTCTTGTGACTGGAAAGCTCCAGGTTATCTGATCATTGAAAAGGAGTTGGCTCCAGACCAAGATATTTTTTTCTTTGTTCTAATGGCAAAGGAAGGGATACAGATCATAACACAATGGGGTCTAAATGCCATTCTCCAACTCCTGTCCCCTTTCTTTCTGAACATGCCCCCCATACTTTCTCTCCAGCATTGCTGTTCTCTGGTTCCTACAGCCCACCATTCAGATCCAAGACCTGAAGACATTATTCTGGGCAATTTTATTGCAAACTGCCCAGACACACTCAGGTGAGATGGGCACTAAGTGGTAGATACCTACTACTAAGAGGATCCTCAGTAATTTACATGACATCCAAATGTAATGACCTGCTTTGTTTTTGCTTCTGTGTTTTCAACGCAGAAAACAATTAGCATAATCCTATAGGTATCTTATTTCATATTATATTCAATGGAATATTACATCCAAATGTAATGCCCTGTTTTGATTTTGATTTTTTTCAGCTTGTTTACTTAACACAGTTACACATTCATTGCTGCAGTTTCTTATTTTTATGTCTGGTAATGATAAATCTAGCAAAAGCTGTAATGCCATAAAATGTGTTTACAGTTGCTTATATTACAATCAGGTGTATCCTTGGATTAAAAACAAAAAACCTCAAGATCGTATTGCCCATAAAAAATAGTTCAGTCCCATCAGGATGACTGCCATCTTACTTCTTCTGTTGTTTTTTTTACTATACCTTGTAGACATCCCTGGCACTATATATTACTAGGTCAAAGAATGTAAGATTGTGATAGAATACGTGGTTCTGGGAGTTGTTGATTCATTCCTTATGTGAAGTTTAAGGTGACCAGTCTATAGGTTTGTGTATCTGACAGAATTGGGTGTGTTGCCCACATAATGGCGGAATTGTGTTCTCATTAATGATAGGTTCAAATCTTGGAAGTGCATTTAGATCGAATTGACTATTAGAGGCCGCAGCAAATTTTTACCAAGTGAGGTTCTACTTTAGTATTGGCCCTACTATAACTTCTTGTTTAGATTGCTACACTCTTTTATATGGGTTTATCCTTGAACAAGGTACAATAGCTTCAGTTAGTGACCAAATAAATAGGAAACCTCTTGATTTCTCAGTAGCACAGGAAAGAATGAAACTAATTAGATGCTTGTGAAAGCCAATGCGATTTTTTTTTCTGTATTTCCTTCTGCCTGAACTGTATTTGCAAGCTTGCTTAACTATGAGTCATTGGCCATGTAAACCCAGCCAAGTGTTTTTTTTCTGTGCTTGACCAGACTCGACAATAAGGACGTTGGAGACTTCATGAATTGTGTTCCCATTGAATAGAGCAGTGGATCTAAACTTCACTTCAAACTGGGCAAGTTTAAGACTTGTGGACTTCAACTCCCAGAATTCCTCAGCTAACATGACTGGAGGAGGAATTCTGGGAGTTTTAAACTTGCCCAGTTGGAAGATCCCTGACTTAGAGAATGCTGAGCCAACTCAGCCATTTTAATCTAACAAATGCTGATCTGAAGAAAACCTTAAATTTCGCCCATGTGAAAACTTTACAAGTTCAATTAGTGTATTTTTTTTTAAGTGCTTTTCTGAATCTTGCCCATCCTCTCAAAATAGTTCACTTGGTGCCTACATAAGTGTGTCTTTAGTTTCAAGCAAACTTATATTTACGTGGTCTTTTAATGTTTATTATTTATGCTTCTGTGGCACTAAATGCGAATGTGTGTGTGTATTCTCACTTGATGTCTCAAGATCTGAACATTGAGATGTGAGCTGATTATTATTAAACGTCTTACGCTATTTCATTTTTATTTTTATTTTTTTTGTAATGACAGGATGAGCCTCGGTGGTGCAGTGGTTAGAATGCAGTACTGTAAGCTACTCCTACTGTAATACGGCAGATCGAATCTCACCAGGCTCAAGGTTGACTCAGCCTTCCATCCTTCTGAGGTGGGTAAAATGAGGACCCAAATTGTTGGGGGCAACAAGCTGACCCTGTAAACTGCTTTGAGAGGGCTGTAAAGCACTAGAAAGTGGTATATAAGTCTAAGTGCTAAGTGCTATTGCTATTCCAAAAGGATGCTTTGAGAAAATTGCCCAATATGGGAACATAAATGTGTAAATATAAACGCAGTGCATTCTATTCACACTGACTTCCTGGCAATAAGAGCTGGAGTTCCTGAACTGATAAAATTCTAAAAGGAACCAAGTCTATAGTGGTTAAAAGAAGTCACCCCCCAAAAAACCAACAACAACCCATGACCTTTATTCTTACTGAATCTGTGCCCAGGTAACTATTGTTCACACATATAATGCAAATCCATGGCCTCATCTTTCATGGTCAAGCCTAAGAAACTGCAACCCACACCCCAATGGGAAGCAAGCATATTAAGCAACGTACTTAATGAGAAGGCATTACATCAAAATACTTCTGCCCTATATATTCTTTCTTAGCTTTATCTTGCCCTGATTACCTAGAGAGGAATATAATGGTTTTAGATAACAACATGAGTCATATAGTCGCCTACAACTTGGGGAGGGGGAGAAAGCACTCATTTTCTATATAAAGAACAGACCACATCCAAAAATAGAAGTAACACTTAAAAGAAATTCTACTCCTGAAGGACCTGCAAATTCCAAACAACAAAGATTGGAATGCAGGGTCATTTCTGCAGAGAGTATAGTGTGAACATTGCATTCATCTGGAATGTAAACTTAAGCAACCACATTTTAAGGCATTCCTAGGTTATCTAGCTTTCTGGTCTCCTCTCTTCTTCTTAGTAAGTTCGAGATATTTCTCGCTAAGGATCTGAGAATTTGTGCTGCCTTGACACAAACTCCATAAATGCCAGCAATGAATATTCAAGAGTGTTTAATTCAACATGTCAAGAAGAGTTGGTTAAAAAAACAACAACACCAAGCCTTGCATTTGAATGTAATTATAAATTAAATAGGTGAACAGGCACTTTCTGTCACGTGGTTTTGCAAGCCTGAATTGTTTACATGAACATAAAAGCACTGGAAGCTTTTGCAAGTATCAAGACGCTGCCAAAAGAAGAGCAACATATAATTAACTAGAGGTGTTGTTTTGTGCACAGAAAAATCCAATTAGTGAAGAGATATCATAAACCATTGGTCTCTAAGGGGAAATCTGAATGTGTAACCCAGGTTTAGGCCTGCAGAAGTCATCTTGCAGAATAGAGGTCACTAATCTTTATTGGCTGGTCATTCCACCAAGCAGTGTTGAAAGTCTATGTAGGTAATCCTCAAATTAAAAATGTAATGGAGCCTGCCAATTACATTTGTAACCCAAGGATTCATTGGAGTGAATCACAGAAAGTAAACATGAAAACTCTCTGTTTTCGCCCACGCATTCACTAATTGAATGTGCGGCAGAGGTGATTTTCAGCAGGTTCTGACCAGTTCCGGAGAACCGATAGCAGAAATTTTGAGTAGTTCAGAGAACTGGCAAATACCACCTCTGACTGGCCCCACCCCATCGATTCTCCTCCTCCCAAGTCCCAACTGATTGGCTGGGTCTTCTTCGGTTGCCCTTCACAGGAGAATGGAGCTGGAAAGCAGGTTAGTGGGGTGGGGAGGGAATGGGGATTTTTCAGTATCCTTCCCCTACCACGTCACCAAGCCACACTTACAGAACTGGTAGTAAAAAAATATTGATGCATGGATTTTTAAGTGCACGAGATATCTCAGGGTGGGGAACCCTCTTTTTCAAAGAATGGCAACCTGAAGTCGCATGCAATCACGGCCCCCAGAACCTTTCATTGTTGGTGCACGAAAAGCATTTGCAAGCTGATCGGACGCTGGAAGCGAAATCATCCCGCTCTCAAAGAAGCCACAGAAGAGAGGAAACAGATCTTCACAAGGTAAGTGAGTCTGGCACATCAGGGTGGGGGCTGGGGAAGCAATTGTGGGGAGCCTGGTGAGGGAGGAAATAGGCATTGTGAAACATTGCAGTGCCTCTGCGGTCATTCATAAGGGTGAACGACTGCTGTGGTGTTGCTTCATTCGTAATTTCAGGACTGTCATAAATACTTGAGGAGGATTATACCATAACTTCGAATGGTCGCTGTCATAATATGAGGATTGTCTGCAGTTGAAGTTCTCCTAAGATGCCTGACAAACATGAGGTTCACAACACCCTGCCCTGCCCCCTTACCTGCACTGCACATGCGCACTCCTCGCAGATGATTTTCAGCCCATTTGAGGCCATTTTCGCCCTCCCAGAGACTCGAGGGAAGCCTCTGCAGCCTCAGGAAGCCGAAAAATGGGCCTTCCGGAAATACCAGAAGTGCTGAAACGGGCCTGTTTTTTGGCCTCCCAAGGCTGCAGAGGCTTCCCTCAAGCCTCTGGGAGAGCGAAAACTGCCTCAAATGGTCCAAAAATCAACTGGGAGGTGTGCGCATGTGCAGTTTAGGTAAGTTTGGCTGAGGCTTGTGTGCCAGCACAAATGGCTCTGCATGCCACCTGTGGCACGTGTGCCATAGGTTCACCATCAAGGTCCTAGAGGTATTTGCAAAGAACAGCAATAGAAAGGAAGATGGTAGAGACCTGCCCCTCATTGTATAACTTCACGGAAGTCATTTTGATTAAAGGAAGTTTTATGAACTCTGAATAAAATAACTTTGAAGGTTTAATAATTGCAAAGACGCAAGAATTATTTAAAAATAAGCCAATGGCTAGGACACAGGTTGGCAACCTTAAACACTCAAAGAGCCATTTGGACCCATTTCCCACAGAAAAAAAAACACCAGGAGCCACAACGATCCTAACCGGAAGCCCCCCATTCAATTCTGGAGCCGGCCAGAAGTCTGGTTCCCGTGCCATAGAGTCTCCTCCTAGTGCAGTGTCCTTTTTCCTCTACCTGTCCTAACCAAATGCCGCATCAATTGTGGAGCCCTTTGGAAAACCTTGCCATGGAGTCTCATCCTGGCATGCCGTGCTTCCCCCCCCCCCCCCCCCCCCCCCCCAACNCCCCCCCCCCCCCCACTGGAAGATCCTCCCATAATTGTGGTGCTTTCTGGCAACAGGGACCTGCAGCAGAGAGATTAAAGAGTCATATGCGGCTCTAGACCCACAGGTTGCCAACTCCTGGTCTAAGATCTTCCTCAATTCCTCTCTAGTCAGTGGATTTAATGCACTCTCTAATATTTGCCTGACTCTTTAAGAATCCCCAAGGAAGTTGTGGTTCATCACCAGAAAACTTTTTAAGAAGAGACTGGACAGTTAATTGTCTGAGATTGTTTAGGTTATCCTGGTTGAGCAGGAGGCTGGACTAGAAGACCTTCAAGGTCCCTTCCAGCTCTATTCTGATTCAGGGGTTGTGGGCACTTCATCACTGGAGGTTTTTAAGAAGTGGACAGCCACTTGTCTGAAATGGTATATAGGGATTCCTGCTTGAGCAGTGGGCTGGGAGGGCCGCTCCTGCCGTTTTCTCTTCTTTCTCCTCTCAGCTGATCATTGGAGCTTTTTATAACTACACCAGTTTGGCCAAACCGGGCCAAACCGGTAGCATTTCACCCCTGGCGCAGTGATGAGAATGCAGTATTGCAGGCTAATTCTGCTCACGCAGCCCGGAGTTCGATTCCTTCAATCCTGACCGGCTCAAGGTTGACTCCTCAGCTTTCCATCTTTCCAAGGTGGGTAAAATGAGGACCCAGATTGTTGGGGTCAATATGCTGACTCTGTATGCCGCTTAGAAAAGGCTGTAAAGCAGCAGTATATGTCTAAGTGCTGTTGCTAATTGTCTACTGGACCAGGTTCGTTTTTTTTACAAGTATATAGTCCTAAATAACTTAGGACCAGGATATTTGGTAGGGAACCTCCTTCATTTTCAACTTGGACAATCCCTAGGACTATCTGAAGGAGTCTGGCATTTAACCTTCAAACAGATACTTTTTGTGGTAAACCACTGAAATGTGAGAAGTACCTACAAAAGCCTCTTCTAAGAGCTTCTGGAAGACTTGTCTCTCCAGCCAGGCCTTCTGGGTGTGAAAGTTAAAAGTACATGATTTTGTTTTGCTTTGTTTTTCTTTTCCTTCTCTCCACCCACATTTTAATTAGCATCTTAATATTCTTTTAACTTACTCATCAAGTACATGAAACCAAACTTGACAGATTTGCAAAAATAAAAATGGATACAAGCCAAAATCTTTGACAGAATCACCCATACTTACTTCAAAATATATAGCGTATTGGTCCTAGAATAATAGTCCGGGAGCTTTTTAAGATCCTAGTAAATCACTTGCCTCACTTTAGATTTGCAAAATTGCTTTTGTAATGAGAAATAATGCCTCCAGTACTACTGCTAAAATTACTCAACACAGATTTTAAAAATAAAGTTAAAAATAAAATAAATTGGCTTAGTTCTAACCAATAGGAAGGCGACATCTAAGAATACAAGACCTGCATGGCATGTGATATTAATACGTTTTAAATGAATTAATATAAGCTTTCATTACTACAGGATATTTTAATCTGGGTTGACCTGAGAACTCTGTTAGAGGCCTGGTACAATTTCGGCTGAGATGCATTATTAAACTACTGAAAATCATGGAGATTAAATATTCAGCAAATTGAAGTATAAAGCTGGACTTTGTCTACTAAGAAAGTATTTCTAATTGGGTTGCTCACCAATGCACCAGAAAATATTTTCTCCTCTCTCCTAATAAGAACAAAAAAATAAAGAAAACTCACACATTTAATCCCATGAAGTATTTCCTAAATGCTTTATCATTAAAAAAAAAATGACCTTAAAAATTAATTGATGCAAGACAGCCATGGGCTGCTTGGGGGAGAGAACTATAGCTAGCTTTCTAAGCTTTTGTTTCCAAACTTCAGTTGCAGCCAGTTCACCCGTTGCTCCAATAAGCCAATCGGAGTTTGTTTTCAGAACCAAACGGAGCCAAACAAGGCATTTCATGAGTGATTTTAAACATTGCTGATTATTTAATGCTAACTCCCATTTTGGTTTTTCTATTGTTTCTCTCATGGCTAAAGCCTGGACCAGGTCTTTTAGGAATGGTACCATTTTAAATTACTTGTACTTATCTTTCAAACCCTGCACCTAGGAAACCTCAGTTTTTGGAATTCTTGACATGCACTTAAGAAAACTCCCTATGTAACTCATTAGATGATATATATGCTACAGGGGTGGCACACTTTAATTGGTATTTCTAGGGGAATTTTTTTGTTTTAAAGCAGAGGTTGATATGAACTAAATGTGAAAGATGAATATGTAAACCAAATTATGTCTGTACGGAGATGTAAAAACATGGAGTCAGGCTGTTCACTAAAAAGAGATGTTTCTTCAAAAAAATGTGGAAAATTGAAATAAAACTTTTACCTAAAAAAAGAAAAAAAGAAAAATCCCTATGCATTCAGCCAGAGGTGGTATTCAGTAGGTTCTGACCAGTTCTGGAGAACCGGTAGTGGAAGTTTTGAGTAGTTTGGAGAACCAGCAAATCCCACCTCTGTCTGGCCCCATCCCCATCTATTCTCTGCCTGTCTTTGACTTGCAATAGTTCATTTAGTGAGCGTTAAAAGTAACAGGGGCACTGATTAAAATAATTTATAAGTGTTTTTTTCACACTTAAGACTGTTGCAACATCTCCATGGTGAACATGCGATCCAACTTCAAGCGCTTGGCAACTGGCATGTATTTATGACAATTGTATGTAACCGGGGTCAGGTAAGTACCAATTGTAACTTCCCAGCCAACTTGTGATGAGCAGAATAAATAGGGGAAAATTAGATTCACTTAATGGCCACATGAATCACTTAACAACTGTAATGATTCCCTTAACAATGGGGTCTATGACAATTCGCCAAGGCCAGCTCGCCATGGCCAACTCGCCGCAGGACAACTCAGTGCAGGACAAGAGTTACACGAATATCAAAGAGATACGAGAATGGAATCACTAAAGGAAGCAGGGGTGTGATGCTACCGGTTCTGCCTGGTTCTATAGAACCGGTAGCTCTGAAGAGCAGCAGACACAGAACCGGTTCTGTGTTTGCTGCTGTTTGGCTCACCTGCCCACCTGGGCTCTTAGCTGTCCTTTATTTCCTGCTTTCTCAACCTCAGCTGCTTTGCCCGGCACAAGGAGGATTTTCAAATGCTGTGCACCTGCACGCTGTGCTTTTAAGCTCTCCAGATGGCACAGCTTAAGGTTTTTTTACACACGCACACAAAATGCAGTCTCCAAACCAGTAGTAACACCGCTTGAATCCCACCCCTGAAAGAAAGGATGCAAAAGAAGGGACAAAATAAAATGTGAATGGCAAAAATTAAAATATTTTCTAATATATTTTAAATAGTTAAATAGATTTGTTAAATTGTCCTGCCGTGAGTTGTCCCATGATGCATTGGCCATGGTGGGTTGTCTTGCAGTGAGTTGGCCGTGATGTTCTGACAAAGGTTTCCTGAAACGGTAACAATCACACATTGTTACCAAAACCCTTTTTAAAAAAATTCAATGGCTGTCTCAGGGCTCCGGCATCCACCCCCATTTAAATCATAAGTCTCTAGCCACATCTCTCAGAGTAAAAAAAGATGATTTATTAGGAGTGACCTTGTCAGCGTTACCTGGGTGCAGCTGACTCTGAGACACATCATTCATTTCACCCTTGACCCTGGTCTTCCCCACCCCCCTGGATGTATATTCTCCAATGGGACACATCCATAGCCAAGAGTCATCAATCATGCTCTCCAGTAATAATCTTGAGCACCGGAAGCTTTGGATGCCTAGCAATTATCTATAAATTATTTAAGGTATGCATTACTTCCCCTACTCCCTTTCTGCTGACAACTCTAAAAGATCAGAGAAATATTTTTGAGTTGACAGGCTGTGAATTATATACATTCAGAAACAGTTTATGAATAGACCAACAGAAGCCTGCCACAGTCTTTCAGGATAAGGCTGCTAAGCACCCACCTTTATCTCCCTTAAAATGCTGCCAATGACTAAATTGCCAATTAGCTGTACAAGGTCAAATGGAGCACAAAGTCAACATGGAGTTCATGATTTTAAACTGACCAGAATGAACAAAGTTGCTTCCTGCAAAGGCTCATGACCCTTTGCTCCTCCTTATGTCTTATGGGAGGGGCCAATCATCTGCCAGCCTTCTTCCTGAGTCGCTCCTTTTGTCCTAGCTGTTCTTGCCTTCTGGCAGCTCTGTGTAAGCGCGCACCGGGAACAGGCTCCCCCTGTTCCTCTGCCTTGCTGCTGTCAGATTCTGGAGGCTCCAGAGTTCGCACATAATTCTCAGATGGCCCTGGCCCCATCTCTGTGTCTGACGGAGATCCCTCTCCAAGCCCTTCCCCAGACTCCAGGACTGGCCCATTTTCCTCCCCACTGTCCTACTCTGCTGCCAGCTCTGCAGGCCGCTGGTGGACCACAACACGTGGTGACTTGGCTGCGGCAAGTTGGTTGTGGCTAGTTGCCCCTTTCCACTTAATAACTGTGGCAAAAAAAGGTCATAAAATGAGGCACAACTTGTTTAACATTGCCTAGCAATGGAAATTTTGAACTCCATTGTGGTCCTAAGTCAAGGACGATATATGTGTGCATTCTGAAAGAGACTTGATCTTTGAAAAATATGGAAGCTGATGTTTAATATGGTGAAAAATATTTAATTTAGTTCTTTTTTAATATCTTTGGCTACCCATCTTAGATTCATGATTCTGGGTAGCAAACATAAATTTAAAAACCCCTATAGCAACACAGAACAATAAAAGTAAGGCAAACAACACCAAACAAATCATTCGTGCAAGCTTGTTGATAAAACCATTTACAGCTTCCAAGTAGTTGAGACCGCATAGTTTCAATTTCATGAAGGTTAGCAGGAGAATTTTGGGAGCTGAAGATGTCTTAAAGTTGGCAAGTTTAAGAAATGCTGCAAGACTTCTAATCAGTATAAAGTGGGTTGTGAAAATTGTGTAACCCTTTCCAAAGTATTATGTGTTTAAAAAAATACAAATTGGCCCCACCATTCACTTCAAACTTTATTAGAAATTTGCTTTTCCCTGAAAGATGCATTAAGAAGTCAAGACCTCATAAAATTCTTCCTTTGTTTTTGGATTGATTGAGTTCAAACATTATAATCTCATGACATTATACCTCAAACAGGAAAGTTTGGATTTATTATTAAGGACCAGAGGAAACAGGTATCTTCCAATATTTGAGGGGCTGCCACAGAGAGGACGGGAGGGTCAATCTATTTTCTAAAGGGCCTCTAGGGCAGACAAGGAATAATGGATGGAAACTGATCAAGCAGAAATTTAACCTGGAAATAAGGAGTATTTTTCTTGACAGTGGGAACAATCAACCAATGGAACAGAAGTTGCCTTCAGAAGTTGTGGGAGCTTCATCACTTTCAAGAAGAGATTGGACTGCCATTTGTCAGAAACGGGGTAGGGTCTCCTACTTGGGTGAGGGGTTGGACTAGATGACCTATAAGATCCCTTCCAAATAATCTGTTAAATATCTGTTATTACATTTAATGCCTTCAAGTCAATTCTTAACCATTGGTAACCATCTGGACTAATTCCTGCAGTTTTCTTGGCAAGGTTCTTCAGAAGTGGTTCTCCATTGTCTCTTTTCTAGGGCTGAGAGAGAGTGACTGGCCCAAGGCCATCCAGCTGTAATTGTGCCTACGGTGTTTCTGGTGTTTCAGCCTGATGCCTCAACCATTTACAGCAAACTGTCTTTCCCATTTTGAATACTTTCTTGTTTTCTTTTCTTTTTTTTGAAAAACTTTATTAATCTTTTAAATTTTAAAAAGACAAACAACAGAAATATAAATCTTGTAACATCAACAGTTTGTGACATTCATCTTATACTAATATTTTGTGCATTATTTACAAATATATAGAATTTGTGCGGATATAAATCTTTATCTAGTGCTTATCCTTATTTTTTTACAATCCATTTATCTATTCAACAATCTATCTCTGCTCAATCCAATCATACCGTTTTTCCCATATCTTGTAATATCTTCCTCTTTCTCTTGTAAACTCAGTTAATTTATCCATCTTGCCACAGCTCATTATTTTTTGAATGATCAATTCCTCTCGTGGTATACATGTATGTTTCTAACACTGGGCAATCCTGGCTGCAGTTAAAATGTGCAATATTAAATATTTTATATTTCTCCCATATTTCTTTCTGAATATCCCCAATAAAAATAATTCTGGTTCTAATTCTATTTGCTCACTGGTAATCTCCTGTAACCATTTTTGAATTTTTAACCAATATTTTTGAGTCCCCGAGAAGGACCACCACATATGTTTCTTGTTTTCATTAGGTAGCTGCTCTTTCAAAACTTTTTAGCATGCATACTTTCTGCACTTTGGAGGAGGATGGAGAGGACAATAATTTGTTATTCTTTCCTTTGATAATCCCAAAGAAATGATGCAAATTACAGAATGTTCTCTTTGCGTCTTTGAAGCCATTGAAGTACAGACGATGCAGTTTAGAACTGATTCATGAAAATCTAGCCTAAACTTTAAAGGGTCTGCTAAAAATACTGTTGGGTCATTCTTTGTGATTTTAAGAAAGAAATTATAAAGATTTTCATAAGAAACAATTGTATTTGCCTGTTCCAGGCAACACACTGTTGTGAAAAGAGAAAGTGCTATTTGTAGTTAGATTAAGCAATCAAACATTATTTTTACATCTTGGAAACTCTAGGGGAGATCATCTCCAATGTCTTGCCCTGTGAATTTTCCTTTGGAACAACCAGTTCTTTCCTTCTGTAGCATGTTTATGAAAACTTTTGAACAAGAAGATCACAAACTAACATAAATTAATATGAACTGCGAAAAGAAGAAAAAGGAAATTAAAGGAAAGGCAAAACGTGCAAGGAAAGAACAAAGTTAAAGAAAAATAGGCAGAAAAAGGATCTAAAGAAGGAGTTTCTGATATTCTTCCCTGCAGTTATAAGTAAAGTACTGGAACAAAACAAAAAAAGAATCAAGGCCCTTGAACTCTGGTGCTGGAAAGACTCCTGCAAATCCCTTGGATTGCAAGACAATCAAACCAGTCTGTCCTAGAGGAGATCAACCCTGACTGCTCTTTAGAAGGCCAGATCCTGAAGTTGAAACTCAAATACTTTGGCCAAACCTCATGAGAAGGAAGGACTCCCTGGAGAAGAGCCTAATGCTGGGAACGATTGAGGGCAAATGAACAAGGGGACAACAGAGAATGAGGTGGGCTTGGATGGAGTCACTGAAGCAGTTGGAGTGAGCTTATATGGACTCCAGAACAGCGGTCGTTACTGGTGGTCCGCGAAGAAAATTTTGGTGGACCGCAGAGAAATGCCACCCTCAGAGCACCCCCACAAAGCAATTTAAATCCAGGCTGCATGGGAACACAAGGCTGCGCTGCCTACATGGCCTGCGGGAACCCACCCTGCCACTCACTCCTTACCCAGCAAACTTGCCCTGCTAAATTGCTATTTTTCCTTATTTTTTTTCCCTGACCATCATCTGTTCTCTGTCTCGTGTCGGAGAGACTTAGATTGGCTAGGAAGCAGGAAATGGTTGGATTTCTTGCTTTCTAGATAGTCTTTAGATCTTCAGCTTCCCTTAGGACTGAAGGTTCTATTATTCAGTGCAGACTCAGGGCAAGCAAATTTGAGAGACTGAGCTATCCAATGGCAGATAGATAGATCACTGAATGATTCTGTGAGCAACTCAATCTGCCTGCCTGTTTTGCATGATTTTGGGTAAAAGCAGACCTGCCAACCCCTGATAAAAGAAAATCTGGAGTCCCATGAAAAAAAAATCTGGAGATTCTATAAAAAATAGTGAGATTCTATTTTTTCCCGATCAAGATTAAACAAACCCCTTTTCCATCGAGGAAAGTCATTAACAGGTTTATTTAAATGTTTTATTTGTGTTCCCTGTTGTAAGAAGAAGAAGATGCAGCTTTCTTTCTTCTATTGAAAAATCACCACCTCTTTTCGCCATGTTTATATGATTGCGATCACTTTTCCACGCTGAACTTACAAAGACTACTGGGAAACTAGCCTCGTTCCCAGGGCCCTACTCCCCTTTCAAAATGACGGACAGACACGAAGAAAAACAATTACCATATATATTCGCATATAAGCCGACCCCCAAATTTGAAAAAAAAAAGCGTTTTAAATTCAGCGTGAGATTGAGGAGCCTTATCGTGGGACCGTGAGAAATGACAAAAAATCGTGAGACTCACGGCAGAACCATGAGAGTTGGCAGGGCTGTAAAAGTTGCTCTTTTATTATAAAAAAAAAATCAATATTTGCATACATGGTGTTTGTGAGTTAATTTAGTGACTTTGCTTGCTAGCAAATTTTATGAGTTTGCTTGCAAGCAAATTTTATGTGACAGACTGAGCTAGCCGATGGCAGATAGATAGATGTCTGAATGAACCTGTGATTCTGTGAGCAACTCAGTCTGCCTGCCTGCTTTGCCTGATTTTGGGTAAAAGTTGCTCTTCTTTAATAAAAATATTCAATATTTATAATATTTACATGCAAGCCATGCCCAGCCAGTCACATGACCACACCCACAAATTAGGCCATGCCCGCAGAACCAGCTAGTGGTCCCTGGGATTTAAAATTATGACTTTGGTGGTCCCTGAGGTCCAAAACATTGGTGACCCTTGCTCCAGAAGATGGTAAAGGACAGCAACGCCTGGATGAATATTGTCCATAGGGTTGCGATGGGTCAGACACAACTTTGCAACTAACCACAACAACAACAACTGGAACAAGCTGTTCTGTATTAACATTACGTTTTCAAATGAGGACTGAGTATATCATGCTTTGTTTTTCAGCCAGAAATACATGGGAGGGAGAGAAAACAATTGGCCACCTCAGAATATGACAAAAAGTTTTCTAACCTAAGTTTTCAAACAAAATGACTATAGCTACTATTTAAGATCATGGGTCAATGAAACATTGTTTGTTCTTTTATTCAGTTATTACACACCTGAAAGACACCGATTGGAAAAGCTAAATTATGCTTTCTCGGAGCCTTGCTTTCCTGGAACACAATTTATACCACTGTTTATTTGCTGTTGCTGTGCCAGAACGTAAGAGTTCAGAGGGATGAATCAGAAGTCAGCAATATCATTGGTTGTTGTTTTCAAGCTACTTAAATGCTACGCTCTGGGAGACCCAGTTTGGTGTAGCAGTCAAGATACTGTATCAGATTAGAAACTGGGAGATAAAGAATTTAAGTCGTGTTTGGAACAAAGCCAATTGGGCCGGTCACTTTCTCTCTGCCCTAGAAGGAGGCAACAGCAAGTCACTCTGAAGAACCTTGCCAAGAAAACTGCAGGAACCTCTGAGAACTGGACATGGTTGAACGGAAGAAAACATAGACTAATAGAGTTGGAAGGGACCTCGGAAGTTTTCTAATCCAATACCCTCTACCATTTCAAACAAATTTCAAACAAACAAAACACAATTTGCTACACTCAAAAGTGACTCCTATTAAATAAATTCAATGTTAGGACTGTTTGACTCTCTGAATCACATAATCAGAAAAATACTTAAGCAGTTATACTATATCATTAAGAGTATGCAACCTGGAGCTTAGAGTCCTAAGCTGGACTTCCCAGTTATCTTGGGTAATGGTAAGGGAATTGTAGTTGAAAATCATAGTAGTAGGATACTATGTTGCCCACTCTCACTAAGGGGCATGTATAATGTTAGGCAACAGATATGCCATCTGCATCTACATGATAAGTTAGGGTTTGTATTTCTAGATTCTTTAAAAGCTTTATTTAGTAACAATTAGAATATATTCCGGAAATATAAACGAGGAAATGTGATTACACAAGATTAGCCATTTCTTGGAGTACATACTAGCACTTTGGAATTTGACTGCTTATCACGAATTATGATTGCATCCAGCATAGGAAATGGCAAAAAGAATCATATTGAGAAACTGGAACTGTAATATCATTCAAGATGTCAAAAAATAGTTGTCACAAATGTGTGACTGGTTTATTATGGAAAAAACATTTTTTACGAATCAAATGGCTGCAGCATACTTTACAATCATATTTTGTACTGTTCATATTAGTGTATTTACTAGTAACCTAGCAACTATTGATAAATATAAAAAATAAGATTTTTTTTCTCTTCTTATTTCTTCGTTTGAATTTTAATTTATAATTTATATAGTTGTTATTGTTTGGCTTAGGCTTAGGGAAGACTGCTACCACAATTGCAAATATTTCTCTAAACCCGGATACAAATGTCTTGGTTGGCTGGCTGGATTTATCTCTTTGGCACTTGAAGATAGAAAGCTTACAAGGAAGAAGGGCCAAAAATAAACACATTTGTCTTATGCTGTTTGCTTAACACTTTGAACCGATCAACTCTTTATTTATGATCCTTGTTGTGTTTTTTGGGAAAAGTCCCTGAAGTTATTTCAGATATTTCTAAAACGTTTTCATCAATTACAACTTTTCCGAGACTTACCAGACCTGGGTGGGTATGCCCTGCATATATTGGGTTATACCTGTGCCTTGTGTTTTTGGGACTACAGTTTCCATCATCTCCAGTGATTGGGCCTAGCAGGAACTGTAGTCTGTTTTCCATGAGGCTGCTCTGTAAAATTACACAGCAAAGACTCCAGGATATTAGGCTGTTCTCAGCAGGAGAGCTGCTGGAATATTTTAAGGGTCACAATCTGAATTAGAGTTAACATTCCAAAAAGGCCTTATAATTTCCAAATGGCCTTTGTTTGCCTGCCAAGTCTGCCTGCCTTCGCAGTCCTTTGTGAAGAAAGAGCAGACATACCAGGAGCCTTCTGGTGGGGCAGAACTAATGGACAGATCTGAGGTCTAGGAAAAATTAAAAGAGTACTGCAGGGTGGGAAATAAAGGTAGCTTAATCATCAAACGTTTCAAATTAGTTTGGCAGACAAAAGGAATGGGGGAGGAGGGAGAGAGTTATCTTGGAATTATATGCTGAATGTTTTGGGAGAAGTGATGCTGGTTTTCGTAGCGAATGTAAGGAATCAAAACAGGCAATCTTGAATTTAGGGTGACCTGAACTGGACCCCAAAATAAATGATTGATAAGCACACAAACCCTGCACACCATATCACATTTCAATAAGAAATCTTGGAAAAACAAAGATAGATATTCCCCCCACTTCTGGCTCTGGAATTCCCAGTATTTGTTAACTTCTAGGACAGGGGTCCCCAAACTTGGCAACTTTAAGACTTGTGGACTTCAACTCCCAGAACCTCAACTCCCAGAATTCAGAGAGTTGTAGTCCACAAGTCTTAAAGTTGCCAAGTTTGGAGACCTCTGTTCCTGACTGTTATCAGGAATGTGACAACTCACTGCAGCCAATTCTCCACAGTCAACTTGCCACAGCCAAGTCTCCATGGCCAATTTGCCACAGGATGACTCTTGCAGGACATATCAATAATTCAGTTTAATTATTTAATATAATTTAAAATTTATTTTATTTTTTGTCATTCACATTTTATTTTGTCTTCCTTTGGCATCCTTTCTTTAATGATTCTATTTCACTCTTTCTTTGATGTTAGTGTAACTCTTGTCCCTCAGTGAGTTGTCTTGTGGCTTATTGGGCATAGCAAATTGGCTCTGGCAAGTTGGCTTTGGTGAGTTGTCTTAGCTCCACATCTTTGCTTAAGGGTTTTAAATGAAGCCTTTAGCCACCAGAACTCTGAACTTTCCTCATCCTTGTTTCCAAAAATTAATCTGCTATGTATTTTTATATCCATTTCCTGCACTCTCTGCTACATTACCAATCACAGCCATGATACACCACCACAGCTCTTCACTCAGCCATGTCAATGTTGCACACCCAGAGGTGCTCATCTGAACTTATAATTTTGGATAAATTCTAAATATAATAAATACAGATTGCATAATACAGATAAGGACTTAATTCCAAGCAAAGTTGCAACAACAGGTGTTTGCAACTAGTGTTCTAATAAGTCTCAGTATGCAAAATGTTTTAAGATCATTATTAGAAGTGTAATATTGTCAGGAAATATTACAAGAGAAAAGGAATTCTAAATTCTATTTATTTGTTAATTTAGATTGAAAGGATGTGAGTAATTTGTGGTTGATATCTATTCGGAAATAATTATCAAGAAAGGGAAGATAAGCAAACAAGCACCATCATAATAAAGCTTTTTACTAGCTAGAAATGAAAAGACCTGGTGATTTCAAAATTGGTTCAGGAAGTACATAATGAAATACTGGGCATAGATTATTTTTCTTCCCTGAACTCTATTCTGAAATTTGGAAACTCCCATCTTAGCCTAGATTACATTATGAAAACTAAAGGCAGTACTTACATTTCTTGAAAAGGTACATGCACTGATGTTCCAAGTACTTAAATTAGCATTACTTAGAGAAGATTGCCATGGGAATAAGGGCTAATCTACAATACACAGTGTGCACATATGCTGTGTATAAATGCACATGGATGTGTGTGTGTTTGTGTGTGTATGTGTGCGCAACTAAATGATTAAAGGCCCGGAGACTAAAACATATGAAGAACGGTTGCAGGATTTGGATATGGCCAGTCTAGAGAAAAGGACTGGGGGAGGATATGATAGCGGCATTCCAGTATTTAAGAGGCTGTCACAAAGCGGAGTGTGTCAATTTATTTTCCAAAGCCCCAGAAGGCAGAACAAGAAACAATGGATGGAACAAGGGCAGAAGCAACCTGGAATTAAGGAGAAACTTCCTAACATTGAGGACAATTAACCAGTGGAACAGAAGTTGCCTCCAGAAATTGTGGGTGCTTCATCACTGGAGGTTTTTAAGAGGAGATTGGACAGTCACTTGTCTGAAATGGTATAGGGTCTGGACTAGAAAACCTCCAAAATAGATCTCCAGCTATATTCTGATTCTGATGCAAATCAGGTTAAGAGTAACTTTGATGAATCACTTCTCTAATTTTCAGATTAGGGTGACAAAATTCCTAGTCCTACATCAAGGGCCCAAAATTTTACTTAACCAGGATCAAAGAATACCTTACTACTAAGATGCAACATGCAGGGGGTCCATTTTGGTGTATGTGTTCTAATATAAGTCTTTACAAATCAGGAATATATTACAAGTGTAGTAAAACATTAATGTGCAATAGGTGCAAATACAGGTAACAATGAGTGTTAACTGAATTAAGCATACATTTTATGCCAGTATTTTTACACCAGTGTAAATCTTTCTACTTGCACTTCTCACCAGCTAAGTGCCTTGCTTCTGTTTGTAAAAAGATGCCTCTGTAACTAAAACCACCAGTTAAGTTTTTTCAAATGGCTCCTTAAATGCTAATGAAAGGGACCTTTAAGGGCTTATGTGGGTCAGCTTTTAGGCTCATCGCAGTTTCTGAACCTCAGCAACTGTGTGAACTTCACCTCCCAGAATGCCACAGCCAGCATGCCCACTGGTGAATTCTGGGAAATGAAGTCCACACATCTTAAAAGTAGCCAAGATTGAGAAACAGTGGTTTAGACTATCACAACTGGAATGTTCTGCTCCAATATATTGGCCCAATTTAGCAAGAGAATTATCACACTAGGAGAGGCTGGATTATTATTGCAATGCTCACATCGTCCTCAGGTATTCTATCTTAATAAAAATGAACACATACCCTGTCTGTTGTGGAGGTCATTTGTAAATATATATTTCTTATTTTTCTTCAAAATTAAAGTGTAATCCCACTTACTTAGAGATGTCTTTGTATGATCTATTGGGTTTTGCTACCATTATTGAATCCTTCCTTCCTTCTTTCTCGCTCTTTTTGAGGTAACATTACATTAATTGTGAGAAGGCAACACAGTCAACATTTAAACCAGGAGAACAACCAAACAACCAAGGAGTTCCCAGCCAACAACCATGGTTGACTGGGGAATTCTGGGAGTTGAAGTCTACACCCTTGAAAGTTGCCAGGGTTGAGAAACATTGCCCTTTCTTATTATGCCTTAATTGAGAATTCTGGTAGCGGACTAATTATTTGGTCTTCCAGCACCATATTGGTACAACTGGTCAACAAAGGATGTAGCCCTACAGCAAAACAAACTTTTGACTGAATTTACATTAAGAGTTGAAATATTTAGTTCCTATGGAACCAATACCTTGCAAAGTAAAGCCAATAACTACTAGAGTTGCTAAATACTGTAGCATGTTTATTGCCAATGAACCCTGGGCACTCTTTTTTCCCCCCTGTTTTATTTTTATTGTATTTTTTTGATTTGTCAATTGCTTACAAGATAATAGGTTAAGGTATAAGCATAGTTTTAGATATACATAAAATGGATACATATAAGAAATTTAAAAGAAACAATAGGACAGGGACAGTAGGCACACTTAGTGCACTTATACACGCGCCCCTACAGATCTCTTAGGAAAGAGGTGAGGTCAATAGTAGACAATCTAAGGTGAAAGTTTTTTGGGGTTTGGGGAAGAAACCAGAGTCAGGTAGAGTATGTCCAGACATTGACCACTCTGTTGCTGAAGCCTTATTTCCTGGCAATCAAGTTTGGTGTAGTTAACCTTGAGTTTGTATCTATTGGTGCTCTTGTATTGTTATGGTTGAAGCTGAAGTATTCATTGACAGGTAGGACACGTCAATGTATAATTTCTATGTACTATACTTAATCGGATGAACGGTCGTAGTTTTTACGTTTGCTCGAGTCTAGAGTTTTTCAACAATCCTGGTGGCATAAGTTATTCTGCAAGCGGGTAGAGGAATGGAGAACTCTTCTTGTGAAATATTTCTGGACTTTCTCAACTGTGTATTGCGTAATGGTCGGATTCCGGACTTGTATGAGCTGTTGTTTCGAAGTATGTGGTCTAGCAAAATTTTTTGTATGTCTCTAGTTAGCAGTGGATATTTAGCCAGAGAAAAGCTACGTAAGGATTAGTTCGTTAAAGACAACCTTAATGCCTTTTTGGCTAATGTAGTATTACCAGTGGACTCTAGCACTTTAGGTCTATTAGATGAGAACTCGGCCAAGATCCTTGACAGAGTTTGGATCATCAACAAGGTTGCTTGGGGCTATTTCGAGCCTGTTAGTTTATTGTTCTGGATTTTTTTGTTGCCAATATGTAAAACAGAGCATTTATTTGTTGAGATTTGAAGTTGCCATTTGTTTGACTACTCTGATACAAAGTCAAGGTCTTTTTGGAGGGTAGCAGTATTGTCTGTGGTGTTGAACAGCTTTACATCATCGGCGAAAAGAACGCAGCTGCTCTTGATATGATCACAGAGGTCATTTATGTAGAGTATGGAGAGAGTTGGTCCTAGAACACTGCCTTGCGGGACACCACTCCTTTGACCAGTTGTTGCCTGTTTGACAGGAATATTTATCAAGGGAGACTTGATTTCACTAAGTAGGAAAGGAATAAGCCCTTTGTATAGACTTTAAAATGCTCCTATTAGTGTTGTATCAATCTTTGTCCGTTGTATTTTTAAAGTGTTCCTATTTGTCACAATGAAAATGATTATTCATTATTATTCACTCATTATTCATTTTTATCCACCTTTGAGGATCTCTGAACATTTTAGCCAAGATTTCAGGCTGTGAACTATTTGTTCTAGACTGCACAATGTCAGGATTCTATTACATGTAATTCTCATTGAGTGACTGCCTCATTTAATGATAGTTGCAATTATTGCAATTATGCGATAAAGTCACTTTGTGATCAATCCTCACATTTCTGAGCTTCACAGGTCAGTAAGGCAAAGCTAAAGATTGTAAACATAATTGCAGTTTCACTCAGCAATCTCTTTGCTTAATACATTTTGTGTAATGTCTTAGCTGTTACCAGTTGAAAAGAAACTTAATATGGTCATTATTGTCATTACTGAATGTGAAATCTTCCTGCTTTCCACATGCCCTGTCCATGCCTCCTTGCCCTGCCGGCCCTGGCTCCACACAATTCTAAATGCATGGTTATTCCATTCTTTCTCTGAAAAAAAAAACCCCACATTATGAAAGCAACGGCTTTGGTATTGAAATTTTCCAAGGTCTGGTACCTGGGACAGCATTGCCTTAAACTGTACTTTAACCTCAACATTGTTTCGTGCATTTCACAACACTGAGCTTAAGCCAACATTTTGATGAGCGAATTTGTATGATTCATGAAGAATATCTCGATACAAGACACATTTCATTACAACTGTTCATGTTTTCAGATATAACCATTGAGAGAGAGACCTATTCTACTGCAGAAGGGAAGGATGAATGAATAAAGGTGAAAGTTCCCCTCGCAGAAACATGCTAGTCATTTCTGGCTCTACGGGACATTGCTCATCTCCATTACAAAGCCGAAGAGCCAGCGCTGTCCGAAGATGTCTCCGTGGTCATGTGGCCGGCATGACTAAACACTGAAGTTGCACAGAATGATGTTACCTTCCCACCAAAGGTGGTCCCTATTTTTCTACTTGTATTTTTACATGCTTTCAAACTGCTAGGTTGGCAGAAGCTNCTTAGCCACTGAACCACTGCATCCCTATGGTGAATGAATAAGCATATATATAAAAAAAATTAAAAATCATATAAGAAATTCAGTGTGTAAAGAAGCCTGTTTGTAACCATAGGGAATTCTTAGTCCTATTATGTTCACCATTCCATCCAATTTACACGAAGACCTACTTCATGGAGGCTTTAGAGGGCCAATTATGAAAAAAAAGAAATTTCTCCCCTCCCTCTTTTCTTTTATGATGCTATGCAAAAATTTGGGGTTTGTTTTCAGAATTCCCAGGTTCCGTGCCAGGTTCTGCAGCAGCCAATCATCTGTGAGCTTTCAGATAAAATGTGTGGACCTAGAAACTTGGATAGTCTGTCTTGGCATTTTGAGACATTATTACTTACAGATCAGAGTCCGTCGGCTTTCCTTGCACGCTATGGGGAGCGTCCCATCGACATTCCTAGAATTGATGGTGACCTAGGCTTCACCTCTGATGGCCTCAGATCAATAAGATGTCATGTCACTTCAGTCTCACTATCCTCTGAATTTCTTTTATCTACTTACAAGCTTTTCATCTAGAAAGGATAACCCTGCGACTTATTACAACGTAAACATTGCAATAGGAGGGGAAGGGGTGATGGGCTTTTATTGCACTTTTATAAAAAATCATCTTAGTCAGGGGTGGGATGCTGCCAGTGTAACAACCGGTTTAGTGATCGTGTGCTTCTCGGCGTGTGCGTGAACAGTTTTCCAAAAACACTTACCTGCTATGTTACTACTGGGGAGTAACACAACTGAGAAGCGGCAATCCACTCGGCAGCGCGAATGAGCTGAGAGGATATAGGTAAGTAAAGCAGAGAGGACCACATGATTGCCAGAGCGAATCAGTTCGCTGCCAGCTGATTGTCAGAGCTAGGGGTTCGCCTGAACTGGTCCAAACTGGTAGAATCCCACCCCTGATCTTAGTACATTAGAATGGGTAGGCAAAGAGAAACAGAATAGACCTGCTATGGTGAACCTATGGCACACTTGCAACAGGTGGTACCCAGAGCCATTTGTGTGGGCACACAAGCTCCAGCCAAACCTACCTGTACTGTGCCTGCGTGCGCCTCCCAGCTGATTTTCAGCCCATTTGAGGCCGGAGGCTCGAGGGAAGCTTCTGCAGCCTTGGGACGCCGAAAAACAGGCCTTCCGGAAATACCGGAAGTGCTGAAACAGGCCCGTTTTCAGCCTCTTTAGTCTCCAGAGTCTTCCCTCGAGTCTCTGCGAGGGCAAAAACAGCCTCAAACAGACTGAAAATCAGCTGGGAGGCATGTGCAGGTAAGGGGGTGAGGCAGGTGTTGCATGCACATGCATGGGGGGCAGGCTACAGTGCATTGTGGGTGCCGGCGTGCGCATGCTTTCAGCACACCACAACAAAAACGTTCGCCATCACTGGAAGAGACTGTTAACATCAGAACTTCAGGAAATGGGAACACATGAATACAGATAGTTCTCAGTTCAAGACTACAATTGGGTCCATAATGTCTACTTGAGGCATTTGTTTAGTTTATGCCTCATTTTTATGACTTTTTTTGCCCCGGTTGTTAAGTGAATCACTGCAGTTCTTAAGTTAATAACATGGTTGTTCAATTTATATTTTACCAATTAAGAAATAAAGGGAGACGAACATGGGTCTACTTCAAGCTATTTAGCTCTCGTCAGCTAGTCATACCCTTTCTGGGATTCGAACCTGGGCTACTTTGCATATTAGGTAGATGTATGAACCTCTAAGCCAAGGGCTCTCCTGGCTTTGTTGGCTATACCAGGGGAGAGATGAAGTGTTCTTCCAGTGAAGCCAGATTGCCCCAATAGACCGGTTTCACCGGAAAAACACTTAATAACATAGTTGTTAAGTAAATCCGTTTTCCCCACTGACTTTGCTTGTCAGAAGGTCACAAAAGGGAATCATATGACCTCGGGACATTGCAACCATCATAAATATGAACCAGTTGATGAGGCTCTGCATTGTGATCATGTGACCATGGGGATGCTGCCATGGTTGTAAATGTGAAAAGGGGTCATAACTCACTTTTTTTCAGTGCCGTTGTAACTCTGTACAGTCACTAAATGAATGTTGTAATTCGAGGACTACCTGAGTGGCCTTGTAGGCCTTTTGGTCAGGAAGATCTAGGGTTCGCAGGGGTTCGGGAGAGCCCCTAGCTAAGATTGTGCGCAGTTCAGAGAATGGCCCAAACCCCACGTCGACTCTGCCCCTCCTCTCCCAGGAGTACCCACGTGGCCCATTTTGGATGTGAGATAAGTGCAGGGTGCACACAGATGTTCAGGGTGGGTGGAAAATGGGCCTCCTAGAAATTCAGGAAGGCCGAAAATTGGCCTGCTTCCGGCTTCCACAGAGCCTCCGGAACATGGGAGGCCCTTTTCACCCTTCTGGAGGCTCAAAGAAAGCCTCCGGAGCCTGGGGAGAGCAAAAATGCTCCCCCCCACCATGGTGCAGGAGGCCCACTAGGCCACACCCACCATGGCCATGCCCACCCAGCAACCAGGCAGAGAACCCATTCCTAAAATTTTTGAAGCCTATTTCTCTCTTGGAGTACTTTGTACAACACTGATTTTTCCTTCTGAGAACATGTCGGGGAGGAAGGACAGAAAGCGGGTCGTCCAACAAGGGCCATTAACATGCAGTAAGACAGCAAAGGACTGGATGCAAATCTATAAAGAGGAGGAAAAATAAACTCAGAATTTGGAAAGTTTGTGGCGATGGGGAAATACCTCCAATCTCTGCTTTTCCCCCAACTTCCCTTTCTTCCCTAATGGAAAATACATCCTGCTTTTCGGTCCACGAGCAAAGACCAGCCGTAATTTTCCCACATCGTGTATAATTCTGTACCCAGAGTTAAGTGCGTCCTGGTAGAAAAATAAATAGATGAACAGAGAACCTTGGGAACAATGAGACCATGTGTACCTTCATTAGAACATGCTGGCCCCTATGTAATTCCAACTGTGCAGTAATTTCCAGACGGCCTGTATCTTTTTGAAATGTTACAACTCCTATAATGCGAAGTCTTCAAATGTTTATGAGGCTCATGCTGATCCAATCCAGCGTTAACTTGTTGAAAAGATTGCAGCCTGCAGGTTATTTCACAGCAAGACCTCTGTTAAGTTATTTCTGGATAGGAGGCTTTTACAAATAGGACCATGGGCTTGGAATGGAAAATCTTCGAGTTACCTTGCTTGGGAGATACATGTCTAGAAGCCAAAGTTTGCTTCACCTCACAATTATTAAATAGTACCTTAACGAGCATGGAAATATTCCTTAAAAACTCAAGCACTGAGAGTTGTTCCGACCTTGGCTTCACAAAACCACTTTATTAGGCTAATGTGAATTTCTATCATTCACATCCAGCAAAGTCCCTGCAAACAGTCTTTCAAGGGTGAATTTACAACCACAGACCTGATCAGGCTTGGAGAGTTGCCAGATCAATAGCTTCCAAGTGCAACGCTGTACAAGAAAATACTTGGCAAGGGGTCTCTGAGAGTCACAAATAAATCTTCACACTAATTAAGCAAACGAAATGTCTCCTGAAAACAACACTCCCCTTTTGCTCTCATTTATTCTTGATGGGAGGGGCTATTCACCATCCGTGCCTTTACTTCTGAGTCTACCCTTGTTCCTTAACTGTTCTCTTCTGGCAGCTCTGCTCATGCACACACTGGGAACAAGCTCCAGCTGTTCTTCTGCCCCACTGATCTTTGACTCTGAAGGCAGCTGATAACTGTCAGACGGCCCTGGCCCATCTCTGCCTCAGACACAGAGCATTCGTCAGAGCCTTCCCAAGACTAGTCCATGTTCCTCCCCAATTTCCTCACTGTCCGAGTCTACCGCCAGCTCCACTGGCCTCTGGCAGGCCACAACAAGAATCTTCTGCCCTTGTATGTTGTCTCAGAGCTGCCATTTTGTGTACTTTCTTCACTTGGACTTAAACCTGGGTTGAACGCGGATCTAATTGTTTTAAGAAGCTATGTTGAATTGTCAATATTTTCCTCTGCAGGAGCACCATCAAAGGGGAGAAAGTCTGCTGTAATATGGAAAAAAAACTCTGAATGTGGAAAGATCCACCACCTGAGCCTTTGGCAGGAAAAAGCATGACTTAATAAGAGGTCATATTATTTTGTCATAATTTTTTCAGCAGAAGGAAACAAAAAAATATCAGCTGATCAGGATTTTGTAATAGCAATAGTAATAGCACCTAGACTTATGTACCGCTTCACAGTGCTTTACAGACCTCTCTAAGTGGCTTCCAGAGTCAGCCTATTGCCTGCAACAATCTGGGCCCTCATTTTACTGACCTCGGATGGATGAAAGGCCAAGTCAACCCTGAGCCCTCAGAATCAAACTCTTGGAATGAATAGTGAGTTAGCCTGTAATACAGTTAGCATTCTAACCACTGCACCACCAGGGTGCACGAAAAACAGATAGTAGATAGATTAACAGAGTTGGAAGCGGAGATGGTGTTCAGCAGGTTTTGACCAGTTCTGGAGAACCGGAAGTGGAAATTTTGAGTAGTTCAGAAAACCAGCAAATCCTACCTCTGACTGGCCTCGCCCCCATCTCTTCTCTGCCTCCCGAGTCCCAGTTGATTGGCTGGATCTTCTTTGGTTGCCCTGCACAGGAGAACGGAGTTGGAAAGTAGGTAAAGTGGGGTGGGGTGGGGAGGGAATGGGGATTTTGCAGTAACCTTCCCCTGCCACACACACCAAGCCACACCCACTGAGCCATGCCCACCAAGCCACACACATCAGGCCAAGCAACCCCCACAGAACCAATAGCAACATTTTTTGAATCCTATCACTGATTAGAAGGAAACAAACAAACAACTACCATTCCTAGATGTACTAATCTACAAAAAAACAGATGGCACACTAGGACACACCGTA
>BHFT01032892.1:0-15119 GCA_004320025.1 Laticauda laticaudata | reverse complement strand
TTGTTTTTGAACTTTGCTTAAACCTTTCTGGAAGTAAAAACCTACATTTACTGTACAGTGTATCTGTGTGCTGTGTGCGTATTATTCAAGCACTACTCTCAAATACGTCTCCCTGTATGCGCTCATTCTCCTAACGGGGAATTACCTCAACAGTGACATTTGAATGTTGAAGGGGTGAGAGGGCTCAGCTCAGCGCCTCCTGTGAGCACTGGGGAGGGGGGGCTCAGGGGCCTGAGGTGACCTGGCCAGGGTTGCCTAGAGACCTGGCCCTCTTGACCAACAATTCCTGTCTCCCTGAGGTTGCCATGGAGAGTGAGGGGGCAGAGCCCAGAAGGGAGACCTGGCTCCCAGCATGTGAGAGCTTGAGGGACACCTCAGGACTCTCCTTCTTCCCCACAAGTTGGGCCCACACCTGGAGAGGATCTTGCTTGGCATCACCAGCCCAAGTCATCGGACCCTCCGTAGCACCCCTCTCTGCATCTTCCTAACTGTCCGGCCTGCCTGATCCTTCCTGCCCTCCTTTACGCTGTGCAGTGACTGGCAAAAGATTTGGGTAAGCAGCTTCCCTGACAATGAAAAAAAGAAGACCGGGGAAGAGAAGGGATCATTCTAAAAGTCTAATAGTGACAATATATTGAAAGCAATTCTCTTAACATTACAGCATTATTATTCTTGTTGCTGTTGTTGTTGCTCATAGACTCAGCCAGATGCTTATTGTATTTGTCAAGGACCTGGGATAGGCAGATGTGGATGTTACAGATATTGCCACAGGATGTAAGCCATTCCGAGTAAAGTTGCCTTTTGCAATTAATTGACGGTGAATTTGTCAATGCCGACTCCAGTTGTTTTGGGATTGCAGTCAAGGCACCTATCACTATTGCTACTGCCTTTGCTTTCTTTTTCCGCAGTCATTTTAATTCTATTTTCTCTTCTAGTTTATGGCTTATTTATGATCTCTGGTGCACAGCAGAAGGGAGGGGAAAGAGAAGCGGAGGCTCTTGTTTTGGTTTACGTGGCTACCTTAAATCATGGCTTAGCATGATCTTTGAAGGAACCTTGACCACTAGTAGCTTTTTCAACTGCTGCTCTCCAGACATGAGAGCGGTTCTCAGAGAACAAAGCCAACAGCCATGTCAGTTCCAGCATGTCTTGGTGGGTGGAGCTTGGAAGTTTGCTCAGTGAGTGCCCTGTCTCCTGAGTCATGCAATGATCCTGGCCGTGTTACGTGCTGCAGGAATGGAAGGCACTGTGTCCTCAGCTATCCGCCTACCTTCACAGGCAGAAGGTCCTCTTCTGAGACGTTGGGAGAACGTGGATCCTCCCATGCAACTTCAAGATCAATTGATGGATATTAGAATTGATAGCAGCTTAAACGAATTAAGACTGGATGCATTAACTAAAAGCAGAGTAGTGTCAACTGCATATTCCCAATCCACACCAACTATTCCCAGGTCCTGGACCAACTAAATGGTACAGGCAACCTTGATTATCACTTGATAAAAGGTGCAGAAAACTTCCCCAGGGTGCAAAAAAATAAATAAATACTACTCCTTGTAACCTTTTCCCCAGTGCACCAGCACATTCCTCCTCCTCCTCCCCCTCCCAGCGTTATTGTACTGAGGTAAGGAGGGAAAGGCCTGAGCAACCAGCTGAGAACTGCCAGCTGGAGCTCAGCATGTTCACAGCAGGAAACAAGTCTTCCACAGCCTGCCAATCGCTAAACTTGCCAATCGCTAAAGGGAGTGCAAGCCTGGGATTGAGGACTGGCACCCTGCCCCTCCCTGGAGGAACAACATTCCCAGCTCTGTCAGGGAAGCTGGGGAAGGGGAGCGGGCCACTGGGCCGGAACCAGAGCAGAGGTGGTCAAACTCCAGGCCTGCGGGCTGGATCCAGCTCATGGGATGCTTAGATCTGGCCTGCAGGGCCACCCTGGAAATGGGGAAGGACTGGTCAGGGTTGCCAACCCTCCGGAGCTCCGTTTTCACTGGAAGAAAGTTGCAGGAGGCCATTGCAACCAAAAACAGAGCTTGGGAGCTCATTTTCGCCAGCAGGGCACCCAGGGCACCACAGGTGCCACTGCAGGTGATATCGAGCTCGCCATGTCCACTGTGGTCATGCTCTCCCCCCTGGTTCCCCCAAGGTCAAATACAACCTTGATGCAGCCCTCAATGAAATCGAGTTTTGACACCCCTATTCCATAGAATGGGGGTGCTTCAACAAGGATAATTTTCCTTGGACATTTAACATTGGATCTGTTGTGGTTCGCCGGCAGCAGGTGTGGATGGCTGAAGTCTCGGAGAGCGAGGACTCAGATGAGGGGCCTGTGCAGGGATGGGGCCAGGACCATCGGGGAGCGCTGCCTTCGGAGATGATGGAGGCTGGCAGCAGTGATGAAGAGGCCCCTGAGGAGCCTGTGCCAAGTGGGCATATGTGCAGGGCTGCTCGAAGGAAAGAGCAGCTGCAGCAGCACGGGAGACTCGGGAGTAAGGCTGCAAGGTGATGGCCCCTCCCTTAAGAGCTAAAAGACAGCCTAAGAAATCGGGAGTTCTTTGCAGGAAGCAAAGACTTTTTTGCACTCAAGTCTTGTGGATGTTTGGAATATCTTGGTTGGTGTTTGGAGAGTCTTTGAGTTTGAAATAATTCTTGGCAACTTTATCTGGAGTTCTTGGCAGCCTTGCACAACCTTGGCAAGACTCGTTCTTATCAGAGACAATTAGTTTGAAACAGCCTTTAAACCGGGAAGGAACAGAATTCATCAAGAATCATTAAAGGTTTTGCTGTTACCTCTGTTTGTGTTTGTTTCCTTGGAAGGTGGTTTGGGTCAGAACAGGATCTTCCTAAGGGATGTGGCAGTCCAGTGGAGAAGGAATGGCCTGACGGATGTTAGAAATGTAACTCTCTCTCCTCTTTGCAGCAATGGCCCAAGCTCTGGACTTGATCCCCTGGCCGCCAGATGCCAGCCCCGTCTACGCAGCACCCGCAGTCCTCATTCCGCTGGAGCCCAAGAAGAGGATGTTAGCCGGAGTGAAGGAGCACCTCTACCACCCCTGCCTGCCAACGCTGAGGCGCATGGACATGGACACGGTGGTCAACAGGCTCACCGACCAGCACTGCAGGACCAGCACCCCCTGCTCCAAAGGTATCAGCCCACCAGCCAAACTGTCTGGGAGCAGAACCGGGGCAGGGATGCATTGCAGCCCTTCTTCCTTGCAACGCCGTCCCAACGCTAGCAATGGCGGCCTGCATCCCAAGATCCCCGGCAGAAGTTGGGCTCTTGCCCCAGCACCCCAAGGAGACCGGGTCTCCCAGCACGGCCCCTCTGAAGGCCTGGCGGACTTCAACTCCCAGAATTCCCCAGCCAGCTTTGCTTTGCTGGGAGTTGAAGGCCTTCAGAGGGGCCATGCTGGGAGACCCCCCCCCCCCCCCCAATGTTTTGATGCGACCTTCTTAAAAGGGGGGAGGGGCAAATCTTAAAAACTCAGTTTGTAGCCCCCTCCTCTGTGGGGTTTTTTTTTGGGGGTGGGTGGGGTGTGTCTCTAAATCTTCCAGGCCTAAAAAGGCCCCTTCTGGGACACAGCCGGGGATCCGTAGGGCCGGGCCGCCCAACCTTGGCCGCTTCCGGGCCTGGCGGGCTTCAACTCCCAGAAGGCAAAGCTGCCTGGGGAATTCTGGGAGTTGAAGTCCGCCAGGCTTAAGCTTGCCAAGGCTGTAGGGAGCCAGCCCCCCCCCCTACCGCCCAAACCTCTCTGCCCGTCTCTTCCGCAGAGGATTTCCGAAGGGCGACCTTCACGGTGGGCGGGGTGCCCAGCAGCCCCCTCCCCTCCAAGGTGAGTCCCGGGGCGCGGGAAGCAGGTCCCGGCCGGCCGTTCAGCGGGGGATGCGACGCCGGCTGGCGGGAGAGGCCCCGGGCAAGGCCGCCGCCGCGCCTCGTGGGCCGCTCGGGGTGGCTTCGGGCCTCCCGGGGGAAAAGCCCCCCGCGAGCGCCGCCGCTGCAGCCGCCCCGCTTCCCCGCAGGGCCTGCCGGAGCTGGTGCGCCGCTCGCCGGCCGGCCGGTCCCGCGCGGGGAAGCTGGCGCCGCTGCCGCCCAGCAGCCCCCAGGAGGAGTGGCCCAGCTACACGCGCGCCATGCAGGACTGGTCCCGCTTCGTCTCCGCCGCCGGCCAGTTGCCGCTGCGCAACCTCCAGGGCAAAGGTAGGAGGCGGGCAGCCCTTCGCTCCGGGGAGCTTCCCGGGGCCTTCCGACCGCCCGGAGACGCGCCCGGCGGCGCTGCGGCCGGTCCGCGGGGGCTGGAGGGCGCCAAGCCCGCCGCTGTTGCCCGGGCAGGAGCGGCGTGGGCCTGGCGGAAGGGGGTCTCCAGGCGGGGCGGGGCGGGGGCAGACGGACGCCCAGCTCGGCTGCCCTCCTGCCCGGGATTCGAACACTTTTACGAGCGGCCGGTGGGCGTGGCTTGGTGGGCGTGGCAGGGGGAAGGATACTGCAGAATCCCCTTTCCCTCCCCCCCCTCCACTGACCTGCTTTCCTGCTCCCTTCTCCCGTGCAGGGCAACCAAAGGAGACCCAGCCGATCAGCTGGGATGGGCCGGTTCTCCCAAGTGCTCAAAATGGCCCCTCCTGATTCTCCAGAACCGGGCGGAACCTGCTGGACCCCCCCCTGCTCCTGCCCCACGAGTGGGACCCCCCCCAGCTCTTCTCAGCAGGACGGGTGTTGGTGGGCACAAAGGGGACTCCGGACAGCCTCGCCGGCAGCCCCAACCCTGCTGGCAGAGCCAGGCCGAAGCCCTGAAGGATGGGCGCCTGGCAGGGAGAGGCCCCTGCCCTTCCGAGCCAGAGGAGAGCGTCGCTGGGCTCAGCCCAGGTCCCCCATCCAGGGGACCTTCCTGGCTACTTGCCCGAGTCAGGTGTGCCAACACTGCCCACCACTAGCGCTGAGGATGTTACCTAGTTCGCCTAATGAAACGTCTGCAAGAAAACAGCCAAGCTCCGAGGGAGCCTCATTTCAAGCCTGAGCTACCAATATTCTCCTATGTTGATCTTTTTCCTTTCCTTCCTTTTTCCTCTCCTCTCCTGGCCTCTTCTCGTCTTTCTCAGTTCTTGGCTTCAGCTGTTATGCCGTCAGATACTTAAAACCAGACGTCACTCAAACCTGGAGGGTAAGCAAGCGGTTCTCCTAGGGAGGCAATATTAGGGGGGGGGCGACTCAAAAGACATTTTTAAAGGGCAAAGGGCACCTCTACCCGGAGAATCCAACTTGATTGCAATTAAGACGGAAAAAGGAATTTGGGTTTTCAGTCCAACTATTGGATCCTCAACTCCTTAACAACGGTGGTGATAGCAATGCAATTGTTTCCTCTCGTCTCGCTTTGTTTTGTTGGCCAGGAAAGGGCTCTGTTAGAATTGCCAACACCACAATATGGATATGACTCCAACATTTAGATCCTGATGTTTTGATGGGACATTTTTATTTTTTAATTAAGTTTACATTTTTCAAGCTACTCTCTATCAGAAGAGACCAAGACTATGCTATTAATTTGTGGCAGAAAAGTACAATGCTACATACATTTTTTTTAAAACTCTGTAAATGAGAAGTCCCTGCTCAAAACACCAACTCACTAAACATAACTTAATGCAGCTATTAAAATATACCTACTAAAATTTGGGGGAAGAAATTTTAGAATTTTAAAACTTTTAGAAGAAGTTCTGGTAATTTTACTGTTTTGCCCCCTGCAGATTTTGAAGAAAAACAAAAGGGTTTTTTTTAAATGAAAAAAGTACACACACACACCTGCTCAAGAACAACTGGATTCTGGGTTCTCAGCACAATTTGCACCATGTCCGAAGTGAAACCGAAACCACAGCAATGATGGTTTAATCATTAAACTTTAATCCCTTTGGAGTCTGTGGCAAAGTTCAGATGCTTCAGTGTGTCCAGAATCTCAGAGAAACCCAGGGATCTCACAGCCGAAAAGGCCCCCTGTTATTTGACAAGGGAGCATCCCAAGTCCTGACCTGAAGGCTGATGGCCAAACTTGCCTGCTGAGCTGCCTTGCAAGACTCCTGCACGCAGGAGAGCCCTCCACTGCCCCCCTCCCTCTGTAGCAGGTGGAGAGCAAGTGTAGGGAGGGCCTGGTACCCTGCCTGACAGCAAGAAAAGGTGTGGGGGCTTCACAGAAAGATGGAAGGCGAGAAGCGTGGACGTCCTGGGTTTTAACATAAGGCATCTTCCTTTTTTTCATGCTAGTATTGCCTCAATCAGAATCCCAGCCTGGATCGATACGGACCAAAGCCTCTTCCTTACAACACCGTGTGAGTACTCTGCACTGCCCCTTGCCTGGGGCTCATCGCTCCTCCCATGACTTCCCAGCAACTGACTGCGATGTTCTGCTCTTTGCCCACAGGAACACCTACAGGAACTTTGGAACGGCCTTCAGGTACCTAATTCTTCCGGGACCAAAAGTGGTGCCGGGAATGGGGGTGGAGAACTCTGCTCTCTCCACAGCCCCAGGTGGAATTGGCTCTTAGAGGAGGGAAGTGGCTGGCTAGTTGCAAGAATTCTGTTAGCTGAGGGCAAAACTATTTGCAATGCCAAACGCAATTGGATCATGGTCTGTGGGAGGAGGTACCAATTTTGCAAAAGGCCCTCTTGAAGATGCTAGAGTAGAAGGTCCAACTGGCCTTGGATGACCTGAACCAAGCAGGACTGAAAAGAACATTCAGAGCTGGAAGGGACCTTGGAGGTCTTCTAGTCCAGCCCCCTGCTCAAGAAGGAGACCCCATCCCATTCCAGACAAGTGACTGTCTAGTCTCTTCTTAAAAACCTCTAGGGATGGAGCAGCCACAACTTCTGAAATGTCAGGCTTGCAGTCTGGGCTGCTGTGGAGAAATCTCACCCTCCAGGGCCGTTCAAATGACTGTGCCATCCCCAGCAGGCTGCCTGCCGGGGAGAATTTCAGACACGGAGAAGCTCCTGCTTTCCAGTCATTTCTCTCTGGGGCAAATCTCTTCTGCAGTGATCCCAGAGCAGCCAATGAGGGGGTGTGATGACTCAGCATGTGACACAAAAATAACACAGTCACAAAAGTAGAATAAATTCCTTTTAATGCCTCCAACTTGGGCCCCAATGTCCAATTATCCTCGACTTGATATCAAACTCTTCTAAAAAACAGTCTATGAAGAGAGTAAATGCGGTCCAAACCAAAAGTAAAAATAATTCGAAATTTAAAAAACCCAACTTTGCAGGACTGCCAACACTGGAGTCATTAACATGGCAGGCCAGGATGATAAATTGCAGACTTTCACAAGATAACACAGCAACCACAGTTGGGAAGACACCAAAACCCAGATAAGCCTTGACCAAGATAAAGCACACTTTGCTTCCAGCAAAGAGCTGTTTAAAATGCCCCACTTATATCCTGTTCTCCCAGCTGCAACTAATGAAAGGGATCAGGGCCTTCTCCTCTCCCGTAAGCCACGTTGCCACATTGCTCCCTTCTCCGTTCCTCCCTGCGTGCCCTAGAATGAAGAGGGGGTGGCCCTGGGTCTTCCTCCGAATGCCCAGCTGGACTGAGCCCTTCCCCAGTTTCTTCCACAGCCACACTCCCACTCCCTGTCATTTGCTCAATCTCCCCCTCAGAGTCAGACTCCAACATGGGCATGACAGGAGGGATCCATGGGGAGGGATCCTGAAGGAGCCCTAGCAGACCTGAGCAAACGTGTCCTTCTTCCTTTCAGCCGCTCTCACTACCTTGAGCCCTGGCACTAAGGAGCCGGTCCCTGAAGAGGCCTGAGGCTCGGGATGCCTCCTGGTGCAGCCTTTGAACACCCACAAACAATAAAAAAGCTCCTAGTTGCCTCAAGAGGAGACGTGTTCTGACCCAAACCCTTTTCCAAGAAAACAAACATGAACCAAAGGGAACAGAAACCTTTTAATGATTCTTACGAATCCCCAGTTAAAAGGCTGTTGCAAACGAATTGACTTTGATAAACACAAGCCTTGCCAAAATTGTGCAAGACTGCCAAGAATCACAGCTAAGAAAAATTTCACAAGAC
The DNA here is from genome assembly GCA_004320025.1 of Laticauda laticaudata. Classification (NCBI taxonomy): domain Eukaryota; kingdom Metazoa; phylum Chordata; class Lepidosauria; order Squamata; family Elapidae; genus Laticauda; species Laticauda laticaudata. The sequence goes on along the minus strand of BHFT01032892.1, from coordinate 7,073 downwards.
AAGAGTCTTCAAATACCAACTTAAGATACTGCAATGTCCACAAGGCTGGAGTTTCAAAACGTTTTTGCTTCCTGCAAAGAATATCTGATTTACAGCTGGCTTTTATCCTCTTGAGGGAGGGGCCATTACCTTGCAGCCATATTCCCGAGTCAGCCGTGCTGCTGCAGCTGCTCTTTTCTGCGAGCAGCCCTGCACGCACGCGCACTTGGCACAGGCTCCTCAGGAACCTCCTCATCGCTGCTGCCAGCCCCCACAACCTCTGAAGGCAGCAGTCCACTCCCTCATGGTCCTGGCCCCTCATCTGACTCCTTACTCTCCTCAGCTGTCGGCACCTGTTGCCAGCTAACCACAACAAGTGGCTGAGGAAGGCATCTCCCAGGCAGCAAATCATGTTTTTGGCTTTGTGCTTAAAGTTTCAAGGATGCAGACAAAGAGGAAAGGCCTCTGGGTCATTTCTCCAGGCCCCCCTCCCCCCTGGTGTGACATGAAGAAGCAGCCCCAGCGTCAAAGCGCCTCCAGAAACAAACGAGGATTTGACCAACCTATAAAGGCCGGCATCTTTCTTTCAACCATGTGGAAAATTGACGGGACAGGGTAGCTCGTGGAGGCATTTCTGCCACAAAGCCATGTCAGCTTTGTGTGCTAAAGCAGAGGACTCCAACCTTGGCCACTTTAAGACTTGTGGACTTCAACTCCCAGAGTCCCTCAGCCAGCAAAGGTGATTTAGAAGTTGAAAAAAAAGGCTGGCTGAGGAACTTTGGGAGTTGAAGTCCACAAGTCTTAAAGTGGCCAAGGTCAGAGACCCCTGTGCTAAAGGTTTTGTGTGTATATATGTGTGTGTATGTGTGCCCATCCATCCAAGGCCCAAAGATGGCTCTCCAGAGTGACCCAGGAATGGGAACTTGCCCAGCAGATGCAGACCTGGTGAAAATGGTGGATCCATTGGCTGCACCCATGCAAGGCCCTCAACAGTTTTCAGGTGGTCCTTGACTTACAAGCATTAGTTTAGTGACCATTCCAAGGTAACAGCGGCACTGAAAATAGCTGCTCACGGCTGGTCACTTATAACTATCACCGCATCTCCTTGGTCATGTGATCAAAATCCAGGCACTTGGCAACTAGCTTGTATTGATAATGATGGTTATGTGATCATTATCTGTGACTTTCCTGGCTGGCTTTGGACCAGCCAAGTCAATGGTGGAAGCTGGATTCACTTAATAATCACATGATCCACTTAACAACTGCAATGAGTCATTTAGCCATGCTAGCGAAAAAGGTTGAGTTGGGTGCAACTTAGTCCCCTTGCTTAGCAACAGAAATTCTGGTCCCAATTGGGCCGTAAGTCAAGCACTACCTGTACTCAGAAGGGGTGAACCTTGAGTCAATCTGCGACAGGTGAGTTTTGCTTTGGAAGGTGCTGCTTTCCAGCCCCTGGAGCCAATGGAAAGAGACCCTGGCTGACTGAAGCACATCAGGGCTTCTGCCGTGGTGGGATTCACATAATTTAACAACTGGTTCTCTGCCCTAATGATTTCTTCCAACAACCAGTTTACCAAACTGCTCAGAAAGTTAACAACCAGTTGAATCCCACCATGATCCCAGAAGTGTCCACTTTTGGAAGTGGGCAAGATCCAGAAACATGGCGGGAGTCCCAGGCACATCTGCCTGGAAAGTCTGCTCAAGTTTCTCCCAGCTCCACCTTATAATAAAAAAACTCAAGCTAGGATTATTTTGAGTTTCTTTCTCAGAATGACCAGTCTTCCTTCCTTCCTGTCCCAAGGTCAGGCAGACATTCCTTCGCACCAACACTGTTTCCCCCACCCACCACTCTCCCTGTTACTTTTCTTGCCCTTTGGGAAGAAGAGGGAACTCTCCCTCAGTTCCCCTCCCCATAGTCCTAAAAGATGTGAGAAGGGATGGCATGAAGGGAGGGGGAGCCAGACTCTTTTCCCCAGCCCAAAAGGAAAGGCCCGAAATTTTAAGACTGGGGCAATGCCACCAAAGTCTTGGCTGATCAAAAGGATAGCCCCTCCTGTTTGGCATGGCTTGTGCCAACTGAAGGAGAGAACCCCATCTCGGGGGAGGGGGAGCAAGGAAAGGCAGGGGGAGGGGACGCCATGTATCCACGTCCTTGCCAGATGGTCAGGTATCCTCATCCCAGGGCAAGCACTGGTAGTCCGTGAGAAAATGTTGGTGGTCCGCAGAGAAATGTCCCCCCCAAAGCAATTAATCCAGGTTGTGCAGGAACACAAGGCTGCACTGCCCACATGGCCCGCCCACCCACTCGCCCCCACCCTTTGGCTGAGCGCAAACCTTACCTTGAGTAGAGCCATGTGAGCTGGACCTGGAAGGCAAGACCAACGGCAGGTGAGAGAAATCCGCCCTGGGGTGGCTTGGTGACGTTGGTGGGAAAGTCAGTCCCCTATTCCAGAGCCGCCGGAGCCACAGGACTGGCCCTTTGGCCACCCTAGAGCAGCTGCTCCTCGACTCGGGTGCACCGGCCTGCCATGGACTGGAGCAGCTGCTCCGGGCTGACCAAAGGGCCAGTCCTGTGGCTCCGGCAGCTCCGGAATAGGGGACTGACTTTCCCACCGTCACCAAGCCACCTGCCAGTCAAAATTCATATTAGTGTTCAACGGGATTTAAAATTGGTGGTCCGTGAGGTTCAAAAGTTTGGCGACCCCTGCCCTAAACAATGTTTTATCCAAAGAAACAGCCCTTCCTGTTCCCGGCTGTGCCAACACCAACTGCTCTTGAAGCCCCATGTGACAGTTTTAACCAACCTGAAAGTGACCTTGCCAGTGAGCTCCCCTCCCTCTGCACTTGAGGCTTTTATCTTGGTGCCCCCACACAGCCTGACTGATTTCTCCGATGTGTCTTGTTAGAATTCTGGCAGAAATTGGCCCACTCCTGAATGTGTCCATTGTAGGAAAGCTGGTGGTGTCATCTCAACTGTCCACCCTCAGCACTGCTACCATTGAAAGGTCTTTGGGTTGACTGGGCTTCCAACCACCCAGGAAGATTCAGCAGCTGATGTTCAATGCTTGTGCCCCACTGGCTCATTCTCACTCCCGGAATACACAGCTCTGGGGCAAGGCAGAGACTGAGAAGAGTCGCCAATGGTGGTTAGATGGCTTCCTGCAGAAGAGTAGCATTTCAGGCACTGACTTTGTATTTCAAATTATTTTAAAGTGTGTGTGTCATCTAAGGCAGTGGCCACCAGCCAATGGGCCATGGCCCACTGGTGGTCCGTGAGAAAATTTTGGTGGTCTGCAGAGAAATGTTACCCCAGAGCACCCCCCAAAGCAATTAATCCAGGCTGTGCAAGAACACAAGGCTGCACTGTCCACGTGGCCCGCAGGAACCCTCCCCACCCACTCACTCCTTACCTGGCAAACTTGCCTGTTAAGTTGCTATTTTTTCTTTTTTCGACCATCAGCTGTTCTGACTATCAGCTGTGCCGAGAGACTTAGATTAGCTAGGAAGCAGGAAATCATTGGATTTGACTGATGGTGCTTTCTAGTTGATCCTTAGATCTTTGGCTCTGCTTTTAAGCAGAGCCAAACCTTCCTTAGGACTGAACTTTCTGTTATTCAGTGCAGACTTAAGTAGCTGATAGCAGATAGACCGATCTCTGAATGAGTCTGATTCTGTGAGCAACTCAATATGCCTGCCTGCTTTGCCTGATTTGGGGTAAGTTACTCTTTTTTCATAAAAAAATCAATATTTACATATTTTTATTATTTACATACAAGTAATGTCCAGCCAGTCACACAACCATCAAGCCACACCCACAAATTAGGCCATGCCCAAGAACCGGTTGTTAAGAAATTTGAATCTCACCCCTGCCTCTGTGTGTTTGTGTGCATGAGAGAGGGAGAGAGAGGCTAGATCTGATCTCTTTTTCTCTCCTCCCTCTCTCCAATGTCAGCAAGCCACCATCAGTCAAAATTCATATTAGTCGTCTCCGGGATTTAAAATTATGAGTTTGGTGGTCCCTGAGGTCCAAAAGGTTGGTGACCCCTGACCTAAGGTAACTCTGGGGTCTACCAGGCTTTGATGACCGATTCCTCGTTTGCCCTGAATTGGACAAATATCCACCAGAGGCTGCTCTGCATAATCCAATCTTGGAATTGTATTGCTGGAGACATATTGGTCATGTTGACCTAGATCAGGGGTCCCCAAACTTGCCAGCTTTAAGACTTGTGGACTTGTCCACGTTTGAAGGCTCTTGACCTCGATGGAACAAACACCGTTTCAGATACTGCAGCAATGCTATGTCTCTAGACCTGCGTTAAGGATACATGTGCCTTCTGCAAACACCCAAATGTTGGTCTTGGCATCAGTTTGGGACCAGCCCCCTCCCACTTGAGACACATTCTTACACACACACACACACCAAACTGTGAAAACAGGAACAGGTTGGGGGGGAAATTAACAGATGTGCTGCCTGAACTCTTTAGGGATCAGCAGAATTAAAACCCAGAAGCCTCGTCCTGCAACAACTGTGTTATTAAATGTGCGCTGTTCTTGACATGCTGACTGCTTTCAAAAGTGCTGGCATTTTGCCCATCCAATTCCCCTTTCTGGTGCTTAACAGAACTTGTCCACAGGAGCCCGCCTTAACCTAGCCTATATATACATTGTTGGGCAAATTCATTTTCTCATGCCTGACCTAACCTAAAGGATGTTGCAACAGATAAATAGAATGAACAGAGCATATTTGTTTAAAAATATTCAATTTTTGAATATTATTATTGGGAAATCTGCCCAGGATACAGCATACAAGAGTATTTCCCTTCCAAATTTTGCCGAGAACCCAGCAAGAAATATTTTAACAATAGACAAGCAAAGCACAAGAACCTCATTCTGCATCTGGACATGGGAGTCCAGTTGTATGAAGTAGCCCGCCTTCTGGCAGTGTTTGACACCTTCCTTAGCTGCTACATATTTTAATTTTTACATTTTTGGCTGGAGCTGCTTTTCGTTGATTTTAATTTTGTTCATCATCCACTCAAAATAAATCTAAGCAAGCCAACTAAATTCATTTTTATGGAATCATTTACCTCCATTTTTACAATAAGATGAACTGAGAAATCTCTTTTTCTTAGTGATTCCTGTGCTCTCAAAAGGAAAATGTCCCTCCCAGCCACCCTCGACCCTGGCAAAGCACAGGATAGAAACTATTCTGCCAAAACTGTGGGAATGTTGCCCTTTCTCCTCCCTAAATATTGTTGGGGTTTTGCACTGGAGGGCAAAATGGCAGGGGAGAACTTGTCTCTGGGCTCCAGGTGGAAGGCCGAGCCAAGGGCATTAGGCTGACCATGAAAACCCATGTGCTAGACACATGACAGGGGAGTCAGCCTTAAACTCTGGTCGAGTGGAAGGCCGTGGATTGTTTCCCAGCAAAATGTCATTCTGTAACATGTAATTTTGGGGTAATTTTCATTAGAAAATTAATGTGGTTCACGGTCAGGGGTGGGATTCAAAATTTTTAACAACCAGTTCTGTGGGCGTGGCTTAGTTGGTGGTCATGTGACTGGGTGGACATGGCTTGGTGGTCATGTTATTGGCTAGACGTGGCCAACTCAATATCACTCACATTGAAGCACGGATCTCCTTACCTGGCCTCTCATGACTGTGGGGATGCTGCAACAGTCGTAAGTGTGAAAAATGGTCATAAGTCACTTTTTTCAGTGCCATTGTAACTTTGAATGGTCACTCCACATAAGCAAAGTACCAGCAAAGGAGGGGAAAAAACTCCAGAGAGGTTCCTGAGACAGGAAGTCTAGTCCTGCCAAGAATGTAATCAGGGTTAACGGAGAGGCAGTTTCTGTAAGCAACACCAGAATGTTTCCTTCCTGCCTTTCTTACAGGATTAGGCCAGTAATTTCTCCTAACAGCCGCTTCTCCAAACTGCTTAGAATGGTTCTAGCGAATAGGTGCAAACTTGGAGAATCCCACCCCTGCCTCAGGTGCTTCATGACGAGCCCCTGGTTGTTCCTCTGCTTAAATCCTTGCTTCGGACCTCTGTGCAGTGACCAATCACACGCATGTGTGTATGCACACACACATATATACACACATATATACACGCACACAGAGGGAGGGAGGGAGAGAATATGAATAGATAGCACTTTGCACAAGGGTTGGGTTGGGTTCCGTGCTTGGCTTTGAAATCTCCTCAGGGGCTCTAGCTCCAAAGGCAGAGGCCTCTGTGGGCCTCCCTGCTTCGGATTTCAAGCTCTCTCTGTCGCTGAATCACCCAGGCTGCCCGTGAGGAGAGAAAATCTAGCTCCCTCCCCCCCCCCGAACGGAATGCTATTGCCATAAAGGGAGGATTCTGTCTGCTGGGACCACCAACCTGCAGGGCCCGCAGGCAAGAAGGCCGTTTCCCTTCAAAGACCAGCCCTGCTTGATACCAGACAGGAGCAGCCTCTCCGGTCCAGGGCCGGCAAAGGCAGCAAAGAACAAGGTTGGCCAAATCAGCCTGGGAGGTCTGGGTGTCCCCAAGAATATTCAGAATTCAGCTCAGGAAAAGGCTCAAGCAAGCAAGGGGGGGGGGGGCGGGGGTGGCAGGACAGACAAAAAAGGCGGGGCTCGGGGCTTAGGAGAGGTGGCAATTAGGACTAGAGGAATGGGGAGGGCGGGGAGGAGGAGGAGGGGGGGACTGAAACAATGGAGCTCGCCTCCTCGCAAGAAAGGAAGCCCACAAAAAGACGCATCCCGAGGGAAGGGTCATTGACACACTTGGGCCTAACCTCACGTGAAAAGGGAGAGAGCCTGCTTCGAGCAATCCTCAACAAATATCCTGCCTAGTACCGGCTCTCTAGGGGCAAAGCGCTTTACAAAGTTCCGGTCTCCCCGCCCCCCCCCGCCCCTCCCGCTCCGACCGCCCCGACCGTCCCACCCCTCCCCCCGCCCCGGAACGCCATCCGCCCCCTCCCCCTCGCCCCGCGCGACCGCGCCCCCCTCCATGCCGGCCCCCCACCAGCCCCACGCGCCGCCCCCCCGCCGCCCCAGCAAGCCTGCCTCTTCCGCCCCCGCGGCGACCCTCCCGGACTCCCCACCCC
>BHFT01032890.1:0-10543 GCA_004320025.1 Laticauda laticaudata | reverse complement strand
ACTTCCCATGGTTTTGGGTTGCTGGCTGGCAGGAGTCTGGCAGTGGAGTTTTGCAGTCAGGCAGGCACCAAAGGCTTGGCCAGGCAGGCCATGGCACCAAGCTGGCAGAAAGCAAGGTGGCAACAGGCTGACAGGGCAAGGCAGACAGCAATTGTTGTCAGGAGGCTGGCAGGCTGGCAGGCAGCAAGGCAGTGGCCAGCAAGGCTGGCAGCAAGCATGCAGCAGGGCAGGCTGGCATGGCAAGGGCATTGGCAGGCAGGGCAGGCTGGCAAGCCACTCGATGTGTCTGGATTGCAGGTCTTTCCTCTGAATGGTGACCTTACTTCGAGCTGCCTTCCCCTTATATCCGCGGGGCTGACGCAATACATCCCCCCCGCAGGCGCATTGAACGCATAGGCATCGCTGAGCTTCCGCTCTTGCATCCGCTTTTATCCGCGTTGCATCGCTTGATGCACCGCTTCATCCCGCTCGGCGTCCGCTCTGCATCCGCTCTTTCCATTCCATGTCCAGCTTTGCTGAGGCTCCCCCGGAAGCCTTAGCAGATGTGCCATCCACTCCCATCTCTCCCATCGCTAGGCTTCCATTCTGCATCCGTTTTCATCTGCCTCTGCGTCCTCCCCCCGTTTTCCTTTCCGTGTTATCCGCTCTGGCTTATGCAAATTTTCGCGCCCCTTGAGAGCGGATAACACGATGGAACATTTTTCTCGTCCGCTGTGTCCTTTTTACAAACGTTTTGCATCCGTTGGGCAGTGTGACAGGGCCTTAAAATTTGTGATTTATGGCCAAGATCTATTTATAGAAGAGTAAAATATTCCTTTAAATTCTAATCATTATGATGTAAGAGCCATGGTGGCACTGTGGTTAGAATACAGTATAACAGGTTACTTCTGCTGATTTCTAGCAGTTCGAGTTTCACCGGCTCAAGGTTGACTCAGCCTTCCATCTTTCTAAAGTCAGTAAAATGAGGACCCAGATTGTTGGGGGCAATATGTTGACACTGTAAACTGGTTCCAAAATATTCCAAAATAAAGGTTGGAAATAAGACTATAGCTGATCCACTATCATTATCTTCTAATATAACACAACACACATTCATATAATTCAAGTTTCACCAATCTTTACTAGTAACATGTGACAGTGAATTGCAATTTTGTAAATAGCTTGTACAAATGTGTAGTTATAAAGATCCCAAAGTCATTTCAGAAACAATTTTCATTCAATTTAAATACATTTTTTTAAAAAAATAAGACAATGTGTGCATTGTGGACAATCATATGATTCAAAGGCCCAATTTGCCAAAATGAATGAAACAAATTAGAGCATCATAATAAATAATAAATAAATTTTTATTTGATCAATCTCATTTTATATATGCAAAACAAAAACAACAGCTTATAGGTTTCAATTCCTCATGAGCAGTTAAGATATATTCTTTCAGCAGAAAAACTTCATCCATATTTATTAACACTTGTGTTGCATCTTTAGTAGCAGCACAGAACTCATTTTTAACTGAAGCTTAAGAAATTCCTTGCCAACCCTTGCCATAAAACTATAATCAATAGTTTGTAAATTAAAAAAAAACTTCCATATCTACAATGAAGCAGAAAAATGAGGAATGGGGAAAAATAAAGGCATGTATATGAACCTATTAACAAAGACTGTACATTTAATGAAACTACAATGTGCGAAAGTATTTTTGCAATGTGTAAAAATAAAGGCCCTTCAAAATAATCTTACCTCAGATTCATCTGTTGTTTCTTCATCAGTTACAGGCTCCTGAAAAGAATATATATTAGAGAAAGAAATTATGTGGAAAAAGTTAATAAATTAACCATAAAGTTCACTGTGTTTAATGGAATTCATTCCTCAATAAATATCAGATTTCTGTATGTCTTTTGTTTGAAGAACAGGAGTGAGAAAGAGACTTGTTTAAATTTCAAATAAAACATAAATACCCATCTCAGAGCTGTATACTCGCAATGATATTCTAGCCAAAAGACAGTATTTTCTCCATTTCTACACTGTGTGCACAATTATTAGGCAAGTATTTTGACCATATCATTTTTATGCATATTTTCCACATCCAAATTATATAAACTTGAATGCTTAGTGGATATAAACATATCAGGTTATGTGTTTTTGTGTGATGAGAGAAGGTGTGGCCTAAAAAGATCAACACCCTATATCAACGTGTGCATAATATAATTCATAATATAATTCTTTTCTTCAGGCAAAATAGAACAAAAAAGAGACTTAACTGATTCTGAAAAGTCAAAAATTGTAAAAAGTCTTTCAAAGAGAAACAACATTCTTGAAATTGCTAAGATATTGGGGTGTGATCACAGTACCATCAAATGTTTTGTTGCAAATAGTCAACAGGGTATCATGCCCTTGTTAAAGTCGGACTCTGAGGGAGAGGAGGAACAGCCGACAGGGAGCAGAGGTGTGGCTCTGGAGGTTGTGGAGGAGACTGGGGAAGGGCAGAGGCTAGTTAGGGTCAGAGGAAGAACCAGGCCCATCCCCTCTCCATCCTAGGACAAGCAGGGAAGAACCCCTCATTGGTTGCAGTTGGGAGAATAGTATATAAGAGAGATGGTTAAAACACAGTGTTGCCAGAAGCAAAGCATGTTTTATTTTGGACTTAAGTTATCTTGGTTGGCGTCCTTCCAACAGACTGTGCCTTTTTATCTCCTGGTCTGTTGTGGAATTTCCTTCATTGTAGTTTGTTTGGGTTTTTATTTCATCTCTATCTGCTCATTAAGTTTGGACTGTATTGCTCTCTTTTAAATACTATTTTTGAATAAGTTTTATCTCCAACTGAGAATTATTGAACTGTGGGTCCAAGTTGGAGGCATTAAAGGACATTTATTTATGTTTTGGATTTTGTTACGTTTGTGTTACACTCTGGGTCATCACACAGGATTACAAGAAATGTGTTGAGAAAAAAAGATGCATATTAACTGCCAAAGATTTGAAAAGAATCAATCGTGAAGCTACCAGGAATCCATTATCTTGAGCTGCTTCATATTCCAGAACTGCAACCTACCTGAAGTACCCAGAAGTACAAGATGTTCAATGCTTAGAGACATGGCCAATGTAAGGAAGGCTGAAACTCAACCATCACTAAACAAGACACATAAGTTGAAATAGCAAGACTGGGCCAAGAAACATCTGAAGACAGATTTTTCAAAGGCTTTATGGATTGATGTATGAGAGTGACTCTTGACAGACCAGATGGATGGGCCCATAGCTAGATCAGTAACAGGCAGAGCTCCACTTCAACTCAGATGCCAGCAAGGTGGAGGTGGGATACTGGAATTGGTTGGTATTATTATATATGAACTAGTGGGACCTTTTGGGGTTGAAGATGGAAGATTGATTCAAAATCAATTCCCAACCTACTGCCAGTTTTTAGAAGATACTTTCTACAAGCAGCTGTACAAGAAAATGTCTCCATCTTTCAAGACGACCATGATTTATGCAGGACAATGCTCCATCGCATGCATCAAAGTACTCCACTATATGGCTAACCAGTAAAGGCCTTAATGATGAAAGAATAATGACATGGCCACCTTCCTCACCTGACCTACATCCTACTGAGAACTTGTGGGCCCTTCTTAAATGGGAGATTTATGGTGAAAGAAAATAGTACACCTCTCTGAACAGTATCTGGGAGATTGTGGTTGCCCCAGGGGTGGGATTCAAATGTCTTAACAACCAGTTCTGTGGGTGTGGCCTAATTTGTGGGTGTGGCCTGGTGGTCATGTGACTGGGTGGGTATGGTTTGTATGTAAATATTGATTTTTTTTATTAAAAAAAGAACAACTTTTACCCAAAGCAGGCAGGCAGAATGAATTGCTCACAGAATCATAGATTCACTTAGAGATCTATCTATCTGCAATCAGCTGTCTGAGTCTGTCACATAAAATTTGCTTTCAAGCAAACTCATAAAATTTGTTAGCAAGCAAACTCACAAAATTAACTCACAACACACCATGAATGTAAACATTGATTTTTTTTATTTTTAAAAAAAGGAGCAATCCCAAAGCAGGCAGACAGATTGAGTTGCTCAAAGAATCACAAATTAATTTAGAGATCTATCTATCTGCAATTGGCTACCTGAGTCTGCACTGAAAAGCTTCAGTCCTAAGAAAGGTTCGNCTCCTAGCAGAGCAGGACAGCTAATGGTTGGTGGGGGGTGGGGGAGGAAAAATAGCAACTTACCAAACCAGGCAAGTTGGATGGCTTGGATACCAGGTAAGGAGTGAGTGGGTGGGGAGGGAGGGGCCAGCCGATGGAGCCACTTGCTGGTTCTCCAAACTGGGGACAATCATGTGTGCAGCATTTGCAAGAAATCATAAGCTGTGTTGCCTGGACAACTGACAAGTGTTGCACTTGGTGTGCAGTGTTTAAAATCCTCGTTTCCTGCTTTTTCAACTTCAGCTGTGCTGTGCAAAGCAGCTGAGGAGGGAAAAGTAGGGAATAAAGGACAGCCTAGAGCCCGGGTTGGCACGGTGGAGCAAACACCAAACCTGTTCAGTGTCAGCTGCTCTTCACAGCTACAGGTTCAATAGAACCGGGCCGAACCAGTAGCATCCCACCCAATTGCCCCTGTATAAAAGTTGGTTGTCAATAGATCAAGAAACTGACAGACTCAATGGAAGATTTATGACTATTACTGAAAAGAAGGGTGGCTATATTGGTCAATGATTTTTTTGTGTGTGAAATGCCAGAAATGTTTATTTGTACATTTTGAGTGGTTTGTTTATTATTCTCATTTTAACAAATACAAATAAATGAATGAGATGGGCAATTTTTAATTTAGTTGCATAATTCTGCACACCAAGAGTTGCCTAATAATTGTGTGCACATAGATATTTTCCTTAGAAAGCCAAAACCTCACTTTTACTTTCTTAAATGTTCAGGTTTGACATTTGATTGACCAAGAGCACTATAGTTGTTCAATAGTAAAACTAATCCTTCAAAATACAACTTGCCTAATAATTGTGCACAGACTATACCTAGAATATATAGAGCAGCACCAGAGAATTACAACATTGTTGCTTATTTGCCTATTTCAGATAGCATACAATTATCCTGCTGTTTTCAGAATCACAGAAGCATCTCTACCACAGCAGCTTTGAGCAATTATTCAAATTTTGCAAAGGAAACTTTTGCTCCTTTAAATCCTCAGATATTTACTAAATTACTACAAATATTAGTGCTATGTGACATATTAATAGGTCTGGAAGTATTTAATTCTGCTCCTTTGATTCACACATCAAATATAATTTCATAATAAAAGTCAAACTGAGAGGATTGCTTTTTCCATCAAAATGTCTTCTATTCACAGGACATATTCACAGGACATCTCGACAAAGGTCCTCCAGACAATCAATTAGCACAGACGCCAAGCAAATTCTACAGTCCCAGAAAAAAATAGATAGACTTTCCAAGGTGTAGAAAGATACTTTCTACATTTGGCAGCTTTTAATATTTTATGCTGGTCATCAGAAAGGGATAATTTGAATACTCAGTATAGTAATACAATAAATAACCCCTCCTCTATTTTGTGTTCTACACATGCAGTGTTCAATGTAGAATTACAATGTATATATATGAGCTAAAAGCAAATATCAAAGAAGCCAGTTGATATATAAATGCATTTTTAACTATAATCCCCCAAAATTAGCATGTTAGTTACAACTAAATTTTAATCAAAAAGTTATGCCATTCATTATAAAATTGGCTCTATTTCTGCCATTCATTATAAAAATCTTTTAAAATGTTTTGCTTTTATGGTTTATATAGGGAAATCTTTTTTCTTTATAATAGAATGTAGATTATACAGGATCTATTTCAAACCTTAAGGAATTTAGTTACTCAAAATGAACTCAGAAAGCAAGTAAAATGGAAACTGACATTATTCTTGGTCTTACAGTGCTCAAATCATCAACAAAAGGTTTACTTTTAAAATATATCTCTCAGAAAGTAATGTATCTTACTGTGGCAATCAAACACACAAAAGAAATTGAGTCTACTCTTGAAAATCTCTCACCTGTCCAAGTTTCAAAATCTGCTGATACCACACTTATTTGAAGAGGTCAGCAAAATGAAGATTTACTTAACTTATTTATAGTTATCAATAGCAATAAAAAGTTGCATCTAATATGCTGACACTGAATTTAAGCATTTTAACAGCAGCATATAATAGAAATAAAGATTTCATAAGAAGAGAAAGTATTAGAAACCTTATGAGGTAACATTTTGACAATAAGATGAATAGTTGCAGCATAGTCTGGCTATAATTGCTACATCATAGGACTATATTTATGCCACCAAGTGAATTTGCAACAGTTAACCTATGCCAAAATTTATGTAGCAGTCTTTTTTAAAAAATAAAAATGCTCTATCATTATGAAATTTAAAGTTCAGGCTTATCAGGTACAAGATGGTGAAGGAATCACAATTACAATATATTCCAAAAGATGTTTCATAGATTCTTTATAAACATGATGATTTATACACTAACTTTGCAGGATGGGTGGGGCAAATGAATTCTAGCTATGTAATGAATCTGAATGTTATTTTTTGATCCAACTAACTTGGTGTCTTGAATTTTTTTCTGCCTCATTTTAGTAAAAGTTTTACACAGACTACTGCCACTACTGGATTCTCTTAAATTATTTACAGGGAGGAGGAGGGGGAGAAAATGAAAAAAAAATCCAGAACTGTACTGAACTTGTAAACTATTTAGAAAGTTTAATATCCAAAAGCAGTTTCCATCGGTTATGTAGGACCAAGTTTAGTATTAGTATTTACCAATTCTCATGCAATTTAAATTATTTTACTTCAAATTACTTCTAGTCAGTGGTGGGATTTGAAATTTTTTACTATCGGTTCTGTGGGCATGGCTTGATTGGGCATGGCAAGGGAAGGTTACTGCAAAATCCCATTCCCTCCCCACCCCATTAACCTGCTTTCTAGCTCCATTCTCCTGTGTAGGGCAACAAAAGAAGGCCCAGCAGATCAGCTGGGACTCAGGAGGCAGAGAATAGATGGGGGCGGGGACAGTCAAAGGTGGTATTTGCTGGTTCTAAGAACTACTCAAAATTTCCACTACCAGTTCTCCAGAATTGGTCAGAACCTGCTGAATACCACCTCTGCTTCTGGTACGTAACTCTTAAACATTCTCTCTGGATTCAGATCTGGTTATAGGATAGAAACAACATTGGTCATTTATTAATTGATTTGATAGAATGAATAAGACACCAAAACACCCACCCCCAAGTTCTGTTAGACCTCTCAGAAATGGTGCTTGCTTTCTCCAGTATTGTTGTACCTGTCCTACAAATGTTAGGAATGAGGAACAAACTTCTGCAGTAGTGCTACTCTTACTTGAGGTAGCAATAATCCAGCTGAAAGTTATGAAAGGGATATAATTGAGCCCATAACACTTCAGTGTGAGTTTCACGTATTCATTGATTTGGCGTAAATATGAAGACCCACAATTGTATATCAACATCCCAGGCCATATTAATAATTGTGTAAAAGGCTTGAACTGTGTTAAAGTATGGATAATGTAAGGAACTGGTGATTACAAAGAAATTCTAGCAAGATTAAAATATTTTCATCTGTAAATGTTTATGGATTATGGACTACCTAGAAATATTTGCATTATTGTAAGCTTATTTTCAAAATTCTGTTATTTTTAAATCAAAATATCTATGGATAATCTGAAAGATGCAATGTTTATAAAATGTAAATCTATCCCAAATAAGCAACAGTAAGTTATAGTATCAAAATAAATCAATTACCTAAAGTTATTAATACTAGCTAAGAATCTGAAATTGGCTGAAGCAGCCAAGACACCCATGTCGGGCTGTCAAAGCATACTTGTGACAGCCTGCTTGTGAATTATGCCCACATTCAGTTTCAAGCTGAGAAAAGTTCTTAAAGTAATTACTATACAACATTTGGTTTATAGTGACAACTCTGCTTCTGTTAATGTTTTCTTTAAAATGCGGGTTTTCCCACCTACAATCATAGATTTTCTTCAAAGAATTAATAAAAATGTCAGTATCAAAATCTAATCTCTGAGTCTCAATCCAGTCTCTGCCCCAACAAAGCCTAATGACCACTAACATCCTACAAGAATACCTTTGCACACATCCCACAAGAATACCTTTTCTACTTTATGTCAAGCTAAATACTTGACAATAGACAAATACAGAATAACTTACCAATAAGGTCCCTACATGATATTTTAATTTCACACACTTATGACTGATAAAATATAACATCAATATTATTTTTGTAAATCCAGTAAATTAAATTATTAAATTAAATTAAATTAAAACCAACAAGAATTTGATTAACTAAATTGAGAAAATCATCAAGTGAAAATTGCATTTTAGCTAATGAAATTCTTGGTGCTCTAGTTTTTCTCAAATAAATTTCCTAAATATCATTTCAACTGAGAGTCTTTATATGAAACTCACATTGAAATGCCTCTCTAAACACAAGGCACAATATTTATTTTGTCTTATTTAATAGAATTTTAATCAATCTATTAACATTGAAATAAATTCTCTGTAAAAGTTTCAACATGCTTATTTCCAATAATTAAAAATATTTAATATAATTAGTAGGGATTTGGATTCTCCTCCCGTACAACTAGAAGATGCATTTCAGGTAAGACTAACCCTCTTTCTCAGTTGTACGGGTCGGAGAATCCAAAGTGTGGGACGTACCCAAGCTAATTGTCCTGAGGGTGAGCCAACCCCTTATCCTGAGCCCTCATCTCTGTGTGAACTCTTTGTAGGATCCTTCTTCCAAAGGATGCTTCCACTGATGCAAATTTATCCAGTTTATAATTTCTGATGAATGGAGATGGCAATGACCACATTGCTGCCCAACAGATCTCTTCAATCGAGGCCTGTTTGTCCATGCCACTGATGTGGCTGCATTCCTGGTTGAATGTGCCATTATGTTACCCAGCAATTGCAATGATTGGCTTTCATAAGCTTTTGTGATACATGTCTTGATCCATCTGCCTATGGTTGATGGTGAAACCCTTTATCCCAATGAACTAGGTCTAAATGAAACAAACAATGCTTCCATTTTTCTAATGGGCCTTGTTCTCTTAATATAAATTAATGCATATAGCTCTCCTAACATCCAAGGAGCACCACTTCCTTTCTAGGCTATGGACCGGTTCTGGGCAGAAGTCTAGTAGTATTAAGTCTTGTGCTCTATGGAACGTAGAATTGATCTTTGGGATAAAGGTCGGGTCTAATCTTAATACTACCCTATTTGGGTGAACTATACAGAGGTCCTCCCTCACGGATAATCCTGCTAACTCTGAAATTCTTCTGGCTGACATAATGGCTATTAGGAAGGCCACCTTAAGGGTGAGTGAAGGTAGTCCTACTGACCTCAGCGGTTCAAAGGGCTCAGTCATGAGCACCCTTACCACCCTTGTCAAGTCCCAAGTAGGGTACCTGTGTATCACTGGTGGCTTTAGATTGGTTCTTCCCCTGATGAATGTGCGGATTAGGGGGTGTCGTGAGAGGGACTCCGAGGTCCCGCAACCCAACACTGAAGCTATCACTGCTACCTTCCTCCTTAAGGTGTTAGGAGTTAAACCCTTCTCCAGGCCTTCCTGGAGAAAATCGAGCACTTGAGTAACTAACACTGTAGTTGGATCTATTTGTTTCTTGGAACACCAGGTTCCAAATGCTCTCCAAATAGCATCATAAATTCTGTTGGTTGATGGTCTCCTGGATGCCTGGAGAGTCTGTATTACCTTGTCTCTAAATGCTTTACCGTGGTCCTCTCAAGAGCCATATAGTTAGTTGCAGCCATTGTGGCTCTGGGTGACATATGGTTCCCTGACACAGTTCTACCTTGTCTGGGTTAATTCTCCATGGTCTGGATACCAACAGATCTACCAGATCTGCGTACCAAGACCTCCTGGGCCAGTGAGGTGCCACCATTAAGACTTCCGCCCCATCTTCTATCACTTTCTTGATTATTCTTGGTATCAAGGGAAGTGGGGAGAATGTGTAGAACAAACCCCTTGGCCATGCTCCTTGGAGCGCATTGGTTCCTTCTGCTCCCTGTGTTGGGAATCTCGAGTAGAATCTCAGAAGTTATGCATTTGCTGGCATCACAAACAGGTCCTGGGACTGCTCTCCTGAATCTGTGCAATAGTTCCCTCAACAGGTCCTGGTGTAGGCGCCACTCTGAGTGGTTGACCATTGTTCTGCTGAGCCAATCTGCCTGAACGTTTTCCACTCCCAGTATGTGTTCCGCCCTGATCGATAGAAGGTGCGTTTCTGCCCAGCGGCACAATCGCTCTGCTTCTTGCATGAGCGCTAGGGAGTACCCCCCTGCCTGTTGATATGAGCCTTGGCAGTCATGTTGTCTGTCAGGATCAATACGTGCTGACCTACTATCACTGATCTGAAGGCCCTTAGAGCCAGGTGAGATGCCCTGAGCTCCAACCAGTTGATGTTGTTCTTGAGGTCTGACTGAGACC